>PVKU01012066.1:0-38396 GCA_004027475.1 Anoura caudifer
TTCCATTCTAAATGACAGCTTTGCAGGATAGAGCAATCTTGGATGTAGGTCCTTGACTTTCATGACTTGGAATACCTCTTTCCAGCCCCTTCTTGCCTGGAAGGTCTCTTTTGAGAAATCAGCTGACAGTCTGATGGGCACTCCTTTGTAGGTGACTGTGCTCTTATCCCTTGCTGCTTCTAGAATTCCCTCCTTCATTTTAATCTTGGCTAATGTAATTATGATGTGCTTTGGTGTGTTCCTCCTCAGGTCCAACTTCTTTGGGACTCTCTGAGCTTCCTGGACTTCTTGGAAGTCTATTTCCTTTGCCAGATTGGGCAAGTTCTCCTTTGTTATTTGTTCAAATAACTTTTCCACTTGTGGCTCTTCCTCTTCCCCTTCTGGTACCCCTATAATTCAGATGTTGGGACATTTAAAGATGTTTTAAAATAAGCTACAGGATTTATGTTTTCTTCCGTAGTTTCTTTGGCTACTCCACTTCCTACACTGTACTTTACATCCCCATGGCCATTCTGTAACCACCTATTTGTACTTCTTAATCCCCTCACCTCTTCATCCATTCCCCCCAAATCCCCTCCCATCTGGCAACCACCAAAACCCTCTCTGTATCTATGATCGCATCACTGTTCTTCTTGTTTGATTAGTTGTTTTTTAGATTCAGTTGTCCATAGATATGTATTGCCATCTTATTGTCCATAGTTTCGATCTTTTTCTTAAGTAAGTCCCTTTCACATTTCATATAATAATGTTTTGGTGATGATGAGCTCCTTTAAAGTTTTTTCTTATCTTGGAAGCTCTTTATCTGCCCCTTGATTCTAAATGATAGCTTTACTGGGTAAAGCAATCTTGGCTGTAGGTTCCTGCTTTTCATGACCTTGAATATTTCTTACCAATCCCTTCTAGCCTGCAAAGTTTCCTTTCAGACATCAGCCACAGTCTCATGGGAATTCCCCTGTAGGTAACTAAGTGCTTTTCTCTTGCTGCTTTTAAGGTTCTCTCTTTATCTTTAAACTTCAGCATTTTAATTATTATGCATCTTGGAGTGGGCCTCTGCATCCATCTTGTTTGGGACTCTGTGTTTCCTGGACTTGCATGTCTATTTCCCTCACCAAATTAAGGAAGTTTTCTTTCCTTACTTTTTCAAATAGATTTCCAATTTCTTGCTTTTTCTCTTCTCCTTCTGGCACCCCATGATGCAAATGTAGGACCTCTTGAAGTTGTGCCAGAGGCTGCTTATAACACCTTCATTGTGTTTGGATTCTTTGTCTTCTTGTTCTGATTGGTTGTTTTGCTTTCTTATGTGCCAAGTCATTGATTTGATTCTTGGCTTCATCCACTCTAGTGTTGTTTCCCTGTAAATTGTTCTTTATTTCAATTAGTGTATCCTTAATTTCTGACTGGATGTTTCTTATGCTGTTGAGGTCCTCACTAAGTTCCTTGAGCATCCTTATACAGTGTTTTGAACTCTGTATCTGATAGATCGCTTATCTCCATTTCATTTAGCTCTTTTTCTAGAGTTTTGATCTATTCTTTCATTTGGGCCATGTTTCTTTGTCTCATCATTTTGATAGCCTCCCTGTTTCTATTTATTAGGTAGAGCTGCTGTGACTGATTCAGTGTCTTGATAGTGTGGCCTAATGTAGATGTCTTGTAGGGTACAGTGGCACAGCCTCCCCTATCACTCAAGCTGGGTCCTCAAGGTGTGCCTTTCATGTGGGCTGAGTACAACCTTCTCCTGTAGTTGAGCCTTGGTTGCTGTTGGTAGATCAATGGGAGAGTTTACCCAGGTCAGTCACCTGCATGGATTGGTTGTGACCACTTACCAAAACCTCTGCCCTCCGGGGAGGATCAGCTGTGCAGGGGTAGAGTGGTGATATTCCGACATGGTCTGTAGCTGTCCACTGGGTGTGCTGGCCCTGGGGTTTCCTGGGTGGTGCAGGGAAGGTCAGTCACCATCTGTGTTTTGCCCTGGGCCACCCTGTCTGAGCTCTAAAGCAATCTGGGATGGCTGTTCCTTGTGCTGGGCTTGGAGATTCCCAGGCAAAGTCAAGCTCTGAATCTAGGCTGGCTGTTACTGGTGCCAACGCTGGGGCTCACTGAGGCCAGCTGTTGCTTGTTTGAGAGGATTTAGGAAGTTGTGCAATATGAGCCAAGAGCAGTTATTAACATGGCAAAGCATCTAGTTTGGGCCCATAATTTGCATGGGTCGTAGCCTCTGGGGATCTCCAAGGTGGGTTAAACAGTGTTGGCCAGGTTGATGGAGTTTCAGAAATGGCATCCGTCTACCAGCTCTGTGGCTCCGTGGCAGGTGGGTTTAGAAAAGGGTCAGTGGTCTCTTCTCACCTTGAAGCACACTTCAGTTTCTCCCAGTATGCCACTGGTGCTTTTCAAGCTGCTACCTCAGTGCTGGAGCTCAGAGGCAGTGAGTCTGAGTAGGTGAGTCCATGTTTCAGTTCTTTAAGAGGAACTGCTTGAGGCTCCAGAAGTTTCTTCCACCAACTCAATCTCCACTGGTTTTTGCGGCCAGAAGTTGTAGGGACTTATATTCCTGGCACTGGAAGCCTGGCTGGGGTGTGTGGTGTGGGGCTGGGACTCCTCACTCCCGATGTAACCCTCCTGAATTTTTTTCCACCACACATGGTTGTGAAACCAGCCTGTTCCACATCTGTACCCCTCTTACCAGTCTGGATGGATATGATTTCTCTAATTCTGTAGTTGTCAGACTTCCATTCAACTCAATTTCTGATGATTCTGAGTGATGGTTGTTTTGCATTTTAGTTGTAATTTTGATGTGGTTATGCGAGGAAGCAAGCCATGTTTGCCTATGCCACCATCTTGGCTGGAAGAATCTGATCACTTTCCCTGACAGCTGCCCATCCATCGGGATTCTGGCCCATGCAGTCGAGAAAACCTGCAGAACTAAATTCCTGATCACTAAAATTTCTAAACTGCTAACTTTCCAGCTTAATTTAAGGTTTTTACATTTTTAATATGCATATTATTAATTTATAGAATCAAAGAAATTTTTTGAAAAAACTATTCTGCATGTAAAAACCATCCTAAATAACATTAGAAAGTTCACACTGACACATTCTATAGTACATGAGTTTACTGATATTTGTACTGAAATTTTCAAATGAGAGTTTAATTGAAGAAGAAAAGCTGACTAGGCACATTGAGTGGCTGTCTCTGGGTTTCAGCTGTTTACTATCTAAAGAGAAGGTTTATCTATAATCAAAGTAAAATTACTCTCTAGTGGCATTTACTCAATATCATTGTCAAAGTATCTTGCAGGCTTACCACAGCTTTGAGTGGGCATACCTTCATTCCTTGAACAAACATGATTCTGTATTTATGGTATGTTAGGCAATGCACTATACAAAAGAGTAAGACCCACTCTCTACCATAAAAAAAAAAGTTTGTGGAGTAAATTACTTAAGGGTTTAACAAAACTCACTTTACATATATATGGAATAAATCTCTATTACATCATAGCTATACCATTTTGCATACACAAATACTTTAAAACCACTGTAGTATACTTAAAAATATAAAAAATTCATTTTACCTTCTTTTCTTTTGCAACAACAGTTTGAAGGTGGAGATTAATTCAAGATAAGAGGTCGGAGTCACATAATTGTATCTTTGAAGTTCAACATAGAAGGATGTTGATAAATCTATAGTAGAAGTGTGGAAGCTTTTACACATGTCGATACAGCCATTTCGTGTTTCCTCTGACATTTCGATTTCTTCCAAAAAGCGTGAGGCAACTGCCTGTAGTGCATCTTCAGGCCATGACTAAATTTAATTACAAATGTTTTAGCACTTGATCAAAGTTACTAAAATGAGTCTGTTACAACTGTAGTCCTTTACAATTATGGGTGTCAGGAATGGAGGGAAAAGCATGAGGGATGTTTTGGGAGAAACACTTTCATGAGGTACTTCCCCCAAGTTCTTACATTGATAGGGCAGGGAGCTCGTAGCTAGTGCATGTAATATTAACTCTATCGTCTGTTCAGGGCTTAGAGAAATTGTTCGTAAGTATTGCAGGAGCAAGAAAGAGAAATGGACCTAACTTATGCAATGTCTCTTCTGTGTGCATTTTACTGAAATTATCTCATTTAATTGTCCCAATAATTCTCTGAGGGAAATGTTATCTTTTCTCCTAAACACCAGAACCACATAAAACTACTTTCTTCATTTCTCTTAGAGGCATCTCAAACTCACCAAGTCCAAAACATGGTTCCTATCTTTCCCAAAATAGCTGCAATCTTCTTAGTACACATCACCTCATCCACCCAGCTGCTCAAGCCAAAATTCAGGAATCATCCTTGGTCTCTCTCTTCTTCCTTAACCCTGAATCAATCCCATAAGCAAGTTATATAGGCACCACTCCTAAAATAGCTTCCAAACCCTTTCCCTTCTTTCTTATTCTACATCCCAATTCAAACCTCTGTTATCATTTGGCTAGAATATTCCAATAGTGTCCTAACTGGTCTCCCTGCTTGTGTGCTCTATACAGCTGACAGAATGATGTTTTCAAAATATAAATTAGGTCATGCTGCTACAGAGAGATCTCATCAGATCACTAGGAAGGAGTAGGGAGGGGCCGTAGGAGGAGGTTGCCCAAGGCAATGTTAAATAGTCTAGGACAGGATTGGCTGAGAAGCTGACTGTCTCCAGAGTGCCTGGAATTATAGGCGAGAAGATTTGAAATAAAAGAAGCACTCTCGGGCTCTTGGGGTTGGTGAGGGCATTGGCTGCTGACTCTCGGGCTCTCTCCTTCTTTGAGGATGCCTAGATGATTATGCTGCTTCTGCTTGTGTTTCCCAATGGGCGGTATTTTGGATGGGAAGGAACTCCAGGTGCAGCTTAGGCTCAGGCTGGCCTGGCAGAGGGTGGCAGGGTTATTCTTCGGGTGTTCTAGAGGGAATGACCTCTGAGACAGAAGCCTGCCATTATGCCAAAATTGTGTGGCTTTTGTATCATATGTTGTGTTAGTTTGTAAATTAACCCTATAGAAATAAGATAATTAACATTAACAGAGGGAATTCTAGGGCTCCAGTGTTTAAGAGTTTAACTTTAATAGATAGGTTTAAATGATTAAAGCTGTAACTAAAGAGTTAAAGCGTTCAGCCTTAATTGATTGGCTTAAGTGACTAATTCATGTGGAAAGCTGTTATTCCAAAATTGTGAAGCTTTTGAATAAAGACTCCTTTCCTTTATCACCAATCCTTTGCTTCTGGAATTTTAACTCCAACCCTTTGGTGTCTCTGCACCACATGTTAAATATGTTGTGACACATAATTACAAAAAAATCTCACAATGTTTTAAGTAAGTTTATGATTTTGTGTTGGGCTGCACTCATAGCCCAGCGCAGGCTGCCGTCCTGGGCTGCATGCGGCCCGCGGGCTGTGGGTCGGGCGTCCCCAGGAGGGTGGCGGCAGGCAGCAGGACCCCAGTTGCTGTGTGGTAACAACGGCACATTCCCAAAATTTCAGTTCTTTGAAAACTTCCCAGCATACATAAAATAAAATCCAAATCCAACCTGTGAATCTCTACCTGCTCTGGCCCATCCCACCTTTCTGACCTCAACTCTAGCACCACCTCCTCAATTAGCTACCCTGCTCTCCCAACTCTCGTTTTCCCTCGCCCACTCATTCCATCTACATAGCCCCTTGTCTTCACTAGTTTATTCTCTCTGCCCAGGTCCTCTCAGTGTGGGCACTGTGTCTTTTGTGTTTCTTCTTTTATTCTCTACAGGCTACTCTGTATGATGTCATTATTATTTGCTAATTTGTCTATAGAGTATAAGCTCGAGGAGAGCAGAGGCCTTGTCAATTTCATTTTCCTCTTTATGTCCAGCTCTTAGAATAAGACCCACTACAAAGCAAGGGTCCAATAAATATGTTTTGCATGAAATAATTAATCTTAGGAAATGGAGCAACAGGGGGGTCATGTAAATTCCCCAAGGTCAAAAATGCTTATGTGTACTAACAGGATATCTACTACAGCCCACAAATTTCTGCCTCCTCACCCTTGTCTGCTCTGACACTCAAGTTTACTACAGAAAGTGTCACTCTGGCTTTCTTCCTGCTGAGTTCCTGTTGGGTTTAGCTCATGGAAAGACATTAGAGGGTGGAAGAAGAGAGAGGCAGGAGTATTTATACCTCTGTTCCTTGCTAGCAGGAGTTGAGTTCTAGGTTTGGGGTTCCTGTACCTGTTAGGCAGTCCTTCCACAGCTTCAAACTTCAGTCACTCTCCTTCCTATGCCCTCGTATATCCAGCTGTAGTAGCCACTTCCTGCTATGTTCTGCCATGGCTTGATGGCTCCACCACCCTCTCATTTCCTTTAACCCTGCCTACACCTCCATGAAGCATCCCTTCATTTAGCTTTCCTCAGTGACACCTTCCAGTGTGCTCTGTCTTTCCTGTCAGGACTCTGATACACAAATTTATCCTAAAATGTTCTATGATACATTGAAGTTAATGACTGTATAAACTAGAAATCAAATGTTTTTCTATTATGATGATTTCTTGTATTATAATTTCATGGAATAATACATTATTAATGACCACAAAATTCTTCTAAAACTAGACTTTCCTGGGGGAGTGTATAAAACATGTCCTGATGATAAGGAAAACCAATACTTCTAGAAGTCTCTAAAACATCTTACATGGCAATACCTGAAACCAGTCAATGGTACAGCAGTTAACAAGGGAGGGGAACTTCCTAAGACGAACACGAAATGCATCTCCAATGGGACTCATGGCAAGGACGACATGCAGTTGGTTGCGGCAGCGTTCGATAAACATGTTGAAAAGAGCGATAGGGCTTCCATCTGTTTGTTTGGTTTTATCCCGTTGGCGATCTAATTGACGCATCTTATCGCATATCTCTTGCTTTTCATCTAATGCAAAGAGATTTGGAACTTCCCCAGCATTGAGCAGATTGTTGACATCTTCTAAAAATGACTCCTTTTTAATCTGAGTATCTGTGAACAGGAAGACGCCATTCATCTCACCTTCAGCACTTTTCCTTAAGATCACTTTTAAATCTTCATGCCACTCAGAGTTACCATAGCCCTTAGAGATTTCAACCTGGAAAACTGAATAATCAGCCATGTAGGCAGCTAGTCTGGTGACAGACTGCCTTCCGCTCCCTCCAACACCAACCAGAAGAGCATGGCTACGAGGCTGCTTCAGGATCCTGGAAATTCGGCTGATGTGTTCCATGGCAAATCGGAATAGGACAAGGTTCATGGTTTTTTTGCTCATATTGTTATATTCATCAAGGTGAGCTTCTACTATCATCCGAAGATTATCAACATCTGCAACTTCTCTGTAGTTGGTGTCTTCCCTCTTGGGATCGTGGAAATCACAAAACATTAAGCTACGTAGGTCATCTTCTTCCACCACGCCATCATTATCAAAATCTAAATTCTGAAAAAGTGCATGAAAATCTTGATTCATGTAACTTCTCAAAATTTCTTGAACATGGTTGATAAGCCACTTTCTGTCTGTATTATCCAGGAGGCGATCATAATACACTCTAAGGATCTGTAAAATAATTAAAAAGCAGTTTTAGGAACTAAATCTTCTAATTTTTTTTGTTTTATTTCTGTGCTAGTCTCAGATAATATAAAAAGTATTCTCAGGAAATTTATACGGGATTTATTAAAAGCATATCCAAACAATTAGGACTAACTCATGATCATGTTTATTTTAAATTTTTACTTTGATAATACATATTTGAGATAACAGAGTTATATGTAGTTTTCAATAAGTAAAGGTAAACCGGGTGGGGCTGAAGCAGACTGTAGAGATGCAAAGTTACACAAAGGACTCGAGAAGAAAACAAAATGAGACAAGGGAAGTGACCACCTTTGCAGGTCACTCAGACAAGACAAAGCTGGGCACTGGTATCTAGGCTTCTCCAACCTCTGCACAGTGATCTTCCCTTTTTCCAAGCCAGATAACATTTTGAAAATTATTGGCAAATTAATACATATTATTTTTTAAAAAGCACATATTCTAGAAAAGAAGAAAATGTCTTCAGTGGAAAGCAAGTTTGTTTTGGACATTTGTTAATTATTTTTGTTGTAAGTCACTGCAGAATGCAATCTACTAAAATATTCTCTGGCTACAGAAGATACAGGTAATCAGACTTGCTACATAAAATAACTATTTCCTCAAAGTGGTATGAGTGTCCCTTGGGTACAGCCTATTTTGGGCTAAATTGTGTCCCACCTAAAGTCTTATAGTGAGGTCCAAACTCCCAATGAGACTGTATTAGGAAAGAAATCTCTTAAGGTGATAATTAAGGTGAAGTGAGGTCATAAGGGTGGGGCCCTAATCCAACAGGACTGGTGTCCTTATAAGAAAAGAAGAAACATCACAGATCTCACTTTCTCTGCAGTCATATGAGAAAAAAGGCCACGTGAGGACCCAGTGAGAAGGCAACTATCTGCAAATCAAAAAGAGACCTGTCACCAGAACTGCTTATGGATAGCATCTTGATCTTGGACTTCTGGTCTCCAAAAATGTGAGAAAATCAATTTCCATTGTTTAAGCCACTCAATCTGTGATCTTTTGTAATGGCAGCACTAGCAGACTAATCCATAGATATATATAAACAATTTCATATTTTTGTCAGCAAAATTTCTGACATTTGGGGGAAATTACTTAAATCTGTCTGTATCAGCTTCTTTACCTATAAAATGAAAGTAGTAATGCCTGTCTTTCAAGTTTTGCAGATGCATGGCAAAAATAAAGTGACAACATACGTAAAAACTATAGACTTGAGAATTAAAATTATTACAAACTGCCTTGGAGTCAACTTAATGGTGTTAAAAAATAATGACTTTAGTGTTTTCATTACTGTCAAGTGGATGACATAATAGTGTCATCCATTTTTCTACAGTTGTGGCTGCACAGGCAAATGGTATGACGGAAGCATCCCCATACTCCAACAAAGCTGTTTTTCTTTGGAACAATCTAAGTTTCCCAACATATGCCAATAGTCACCTTCTTGGATGAGGGTACTGAAGACCATGTATAATATTTCTATGCAAAGAGGAAACTAAGTTAAACCAACCTCACTCATTAGACATCAGTACCTAAGCATGAATCAAGTACATGATTATCAAGCTAGCAATTTAGTAAGAACCTAAGGCAGTGCTTCCGAAAGGCTGTCAACACACTCACAGGCACTGGGGAGAGTAGTGAATAAAAGTTGCTCCTCTCACAAAACTTCTATTGTAGCAGAGACAATAAGTAAGCAAAAATATAGATGGTGCCAAGCGATGTTCGGTATTACGAAGAATAAAGCGAGATAAAGGGTAGAGAGTTATAAATGTGGGTAGGAGTAGTCCACAGTGAGCCTCTATGGTAAATGGATATTCAACCAGAGAACTTAAGGAAGTAAGTGGGTAAGCCGTGTGAACAATTGGCCTAGGAGTGTTCTAGGCAGAAGGTATATCAAGAGCAAAGCTCCTGAGGTGGAGAATGCTAGGTGCTTCCTAGAGTAAGATGTGGCCCATGACAAAGTGCACTCCTTCAGTGAAATCAATGCCAGTCCCCTCTCATCTCTGTCCCTTTCCACCTCTCAGCATTATTTCTATTACCCATGTGACCTACCAGACTTACAGCCTGTCTGTGTCCCAGAATATGGATCCCCTCAGGGAACTAAGTAACCTACAGTGGAGCGAAGCAGAATCGGCAGATCATACTTTTTCCAAGAATCACTTTCAGGGACCTTGCTGGGGCCAAAATTTCCTAGTGGAATGGACCTTCACTTGGACATATATTTGAAGGTATGAGAATTTAGGAACTCAAATTATAAATCTAAAAAGGTGTGAGGATTTAGGAATTCAAATTGTAGATCTAAAAAGCCGACAGAAAAAGAATTTTTAGAAACCCTTTAGAAATTTATGTCTCTAGAGCACATGGTTTTAACATAGTAGCACATTCCAATTTTCAAGATTTCTTAAATATGTTAGTAAATAAAAATAACTATATTATTTATATATTAAAATGGAAGAACATCCTTACTCCTACTTTCTCATATTATTTGCCTATTTTTAAAACAGTGAACTATTATGTTTGATGCATTATTTTTTGTATTCTCTCTTTCACTCTCCCACCCTCCCTCCACACTTTTACAAGAAAATGTTCACCCACATGCCTCTTCCCAAAAACAACTTAAATATATTTGTACACAGTTTCTGTGCTCTCCAAACTGGTTTGCTTTACATTTCTTTTGGAATCTAGTAAAACTATAAGTAAATAATGTAAATAAATACATTTACTTCTCAAAAATTGTTCCACCACAAAATTATTTGAAGTCATATGAACAAGGATTCAGTCACTTAAAGGAGATTGGCCCCAAATGATACCCACTTCATAATATCCTAAAAAGCAATAGGAATTCCTAAGAATGAGAGACCACACATTTAAGTAGCATAATATATGTGTTAAATATTTTAAAAATTATCTTATTAACCTTTGTAATGCCAAACAGATGAATGCATTTCAACAATGTAAATTGCTAAATATTCCTTCTTGCCCAGTTGCTGGCATGATAAAATCTTTGTTTCTTGCATAATCATATTTCAGTAACATGGAAATTTACCTCATGAACCCAAAGACGTTTAATCACTTCTTTGGTTTGTGTTGTTTCTGGTCTTGACAAACAAACACCCTGAATGACACGGGAGAAATCACGGAGGTTGAACAAATAGTGAGATTTAGCTGGAGTAGGCAACAGATTCTTCATTGCTTCTTTATACAAATCCATCGTACCGTTTACAATTTGTGCAGTCAAATCTAGAAAATCATCTGGAAATTTGTAACTTAAAAAATGTTTAAATAAAAAGAAAGAAAAATGTTAGCAAGTATAAAATTATGATACATAAATATTTTGCAAGTCTAACAAAATTTTTATTGATTACATCAACTGATTTAGTTTATAGACTTACTATTTTTTCTTATAATAATAATAGATTTTTTACTTCTTTTAAAGTTACTGCCCATTCATTGCCTTATTTTATGTTCAAAAGAACTCATGAGTAGCAGAACCAATTTAATCAGCTTTAAACTAGTTAAATAAGTGAACAGAATAACCAACAAAGGAACCCAGATTATATAACTAAATCCAGGACCCACTAAACAAATAAGTCCTAACTGTTTTCACTCCCTGGCATTCTTAACTGTATATAGATAACTGGTCAAACAGGTATTTTCAGAGAAAGGGAAGGAAGAAAATAAAAAGAACAGGAGAGTTAAAAAGAAAGTTAAATAAATTGTGATCCAGGATTAAAAAAATGGGGGTGGGGTGGCAAAGAGCATGATTAAGGTAGAAAGAACATGGGGAAAATATTTATTTGGAAAAGTTGTCTGTTTCTAACCTCTGCTTTGACGAGGAGTCAGCCCTCCATCATCACGGCATAGGGCAAGAAAATGACCATTTCCTGAGACTGATGTCAGGAAACTGAGACTTGCACTGCTCATGTCTGCTAGGCCCCGCACATCTTATGGGGAAATTAGGGAGCAACACTTTCCTACAGCACAAGTTCCAAGGCTACCCTCAAACTTGGACATGGATACCCCTGGGGGACTCAAGAATTCTCCTAGAGGCATCAAAGCCACAGGAGAAACCTGACATGTTTTTCCATCATTAATTGCACTATGTGGTGAAAACTGAAATATGGATAATTCCAACATGAACATATTATATAGCAGAATCCAAAATTTGTATCAATTTTTAGGCTAAAATCCAAGACTTTTCAGGCAAAAAAAAAAAAAAAAGGAGAGCTACTTCCTTATGCTCCCTTGTGTTGTGCTCCCATAATCCGGTGATGGGCACAGTGGATGGGAGTGATACTACCTATAATCTTTCCCTCATCTAGGGATGTGCTTTTGTGGGAAAGTTTAAGAAGCACTATTTATGTTGAGATGTTTTCAAAAGATTTTATTCCACCTTAATGAAAAAAAAATACATGCTTTAAATTACTTACCAGGTTTTAAAGTGCCAGGTTAAGATTTTAGAGAAGATTGCAAACATAGATTTATCACTAAACTCATTGATTGTTATAAGATTGAAATGCCGCATGTATCGAGGAGTTATTGGATTTCGACCACCACCTATATATCAGAAAAGGATAACTCTTAATAATGTTGCTAATAGATACCAGAGTATTCTCTCTAATATTTTAGAGTGTAAAATAACTTGAAAGATGGACAAATTTGTGGCCACCAAAAAGTCAAGAGGATAACACTGACATCAAAAAAGTATCCCCTTCAAAAATTGAGCTTTTGTTTTCTAGTTGAATTATTTGAATGAGTTCAACTAATTAAACAAAATCTTGGGTCACAGCTATGTTACCAAAGAAAACTCAACCAGAAGGAAAAAGCCATTGGCCACCTTCTCCAGATTTATAGCCCAAAGCAGTAAATTGTGAACAGCCTCATTACAATAAAATACTAAGATACAATATTAATATAAGGTTAACCTGAATGACTAAATGTACAGTCCCTCCCACATGTCTGAAATTCAGCACATCTCTGGCATGTAGCATAATTAACTCTTTCCCCACATCTTCAATGGGTTTCCCCAATATGTTGTTCATGTGGCTACTTCACTGGCAGCTCACATTTTTAAAAATTTGGGGATTATCTCACTTTCATGAAATATTGATTACATTTTCAAATATGAGGCTTTACTGACTTAGATATAACACATTGATTTACAAAACTGATATTATCACCTTTAAATACATAGATACATTGGCAGTTGTGTTTTAAAGAGATTCTATCACGAAATCTTTGGTTTAAAAAAGTGATTTCAAAAACGTATATCTCTAACATATGTTTGGCCTAAGAATATATAGGTTCATGATTTATGTTTGTTTAAAATGGTATTTTGTTTTTATCACTGAATCATACAGTGCTGGTGCTGAAAACACAAATAATGTATGACAGCATTTAACTGGCAGCCTGTAGATCAAACCAGTTATGTGTGTCTGTGTATTAACAAGCTCATAATGAACACTGATTTACCTGGGCAAGTTCAAGAAGCTGAAGAAAGGGTTGCAGAAGGAAAGGTGAGAGATCATATCTGCTAGCTCTGTCTTCAACCCTTTCTCCCAGGGAACATTTAGATGTTGTCTAAAAACGGTGGTATTTTTAGAAAATGGGGTCTAAGAGGAAGAGATACCTCATGGAATCAACCTAATTTTCCATCCAGTCCCTGAGGAGGCAGGGAAAAGTGGACATGCAGTACAAATGACTGGCGTGCAGGGTGGCAGAGAGGCAAAGGAGAACAGAAGTCTGACTCCCAGGAGCAACAGTGTCATTGATGAGAGAGAGTGCTGAGAGCCATTACCGACCCAGCAGAGAGTCTACATTACAGTTCAGTAAAGATCAGAGGTTCAGAGGCAAATACCAGAGAGATTTCCAGAAGAAATGATACATTAAGAAAAGGAATTTTTTTTTTTAAGATAGAATACTTGGTTGTGTTCAGCAAAAAAAAGTAAAGATGTCCAGTTGGATGACTCAGGAAATTTTAGTTATTCCACCAAACAAAATTTCTTTTATAGAAAGATACATCTGAGTTGATAAGTTCCTCCGGGAAAATGTAAATGGTTTCTAGGAATTAATTCTTTTGGCCATTTCCTACTTAGACTCCTCGCAACAGCCTGTCTGAACCCAGAGACTCACTAGAGTGGGACTCAGCTGGGGCAGAGGATGGCAGTCTCTGAAGCAATAATGTTCCGTGCAGTTGAAACTTTAAGGAATGAAACAGAAATGAGCTGCTGGGGGGAATCTGGGATCTCAGAATAAGGGGCAGGAAATGGGAAGCAAAGTCCCGTAAGGTGAGAGAAAAAGGATTTGGAAGAGCTGGGGGAAGAATGGCCCCAACCAAGGCCACCACACTTTGCAGGGTTGACCACTGTGGTACACACTCTTAGGCCACAATTTGTACACATAGAAAATACATACAGAAAACACTGTAACTCAAATCATCCAATTGGGTTTCTCTTTCTCCAGCTACCTCTTTAGATATAGCCAGAGTGATTTTCAATCTTAATAATCACAAGGTTAGAAAATGTACCTGGAGGTCCCATAGCACACATGATTTGAATGTCCACTAGTTTAATCACTGAACAATCCTTTAGGTCATACCAATTCCAGTGATCTAACCACTGTCTCAGTAACTCAATGGGAGGTTGAGCCCCATATACCTCCCGAGCAGGCATATTGACATCATCTACAAAGACAACCTGAGAATGACAAAGAGGTGTTAGAAAATATTAACATCTTCATATAGTGTCCTATTGTGTAAACAATGTTGAGGCAAAAAATTGGATCATCATCCTGTAGAGTATCTCTATGGGAAGTGATGGTTAAGAGTTTAAGACTTATTAATCTTCCCATACAATTTGTTTCTCAATATGCCTTCTCTTTCTTACTTTTACAACTCCAATACATTAAAATAAATGAGATAGATGTGATTTTAAAATGAGTACAACCTCTGGGTGATAATAGTGAAGTCAAGAAGGGCGTTCTCAGATAAGTCAACAGGTAATAGGGATGTTTACAGGTCTAGCAAAGCAAGCAGCAGACTCTGCTAAATGAAAATGTTAATGAGAGAATTGGGAAGATAGATAATTTCCCAGATGAATATTCCACTTTTCATTTAAAGGGCAACTGCTTGTTTTTAATGTCAAGTTGTCTAATGCACATACAAATATGAACACACTTTTAAGGAAACTTCTTAATCAAAACTTGTGATAAAAAAAATCTGTTCAAAAGGTGTCAAGCCCAGTATAAATGGTTTCCTTGTTCTGGTGTAGCAGTGCATATGAATAGGCCCCGTGTTGTACCATACGTATAGAAACAGAACAATTACCATTCTCTTGCCCAAAGGAGGACCAAAAACTCCCTTTCGTCTTTTGTCCAATTTTGACATGATAATATTCTGAGTTTGAGCTGCTGTAGTTTGTGCTGAGAAGTTAATTAGCAGAGGCTTGTAGACTTCTTTATTGAGTTGATTTAAAAGGAAATTCTACATAATAGGAAATAATAAAATGAACCTTAGTTACAATTATATTTTGATATTTAAAAATAAATACCAAACATCACTGTTGACAAACAAATTGAACCTGGGAGTGTCTTAACAATGTAAAAGGAGCTGAAATCAATAGAAATAACAGTTACCATGTCAATGGTGTGTCTCTCTTTGTCATTTCAATCGTTGTGAAAAAGATTATTTAATAAAATGATGCCAGGACAATTATTTAACTATCTACCCAAATGTATTGCAGAAGGATTAAATGATTAAATTGACATAAAGAATGAGAGCCAGAGACAGTCATAAACCGGGGGAATGTGCATTGTCTGGGAACCTGCAGACGGGAGCGACCACTGACTCCGGCACTCGCCTTGCCCTGCTCCGTCTTCTTCCTGTCCCTCGATTGGGCAGAGGGCAGGGCAAAAGTCCTACTTCAATGACTTCACCGGGGTTCTCTCTCAGCCAATGCTTTCTTGAACGCTGTCATGGCAAACTTCCAAATGCTTGCGGTCTGAGAGGAGCAGATGTGCAGGTTCTGCAGACACTCCAAAGGGACACCCACACTGCCCAGTTCTCTGACACGGGGAACAAATGGGCTTCTCTCACTGCTGTAGTCATTCAGAATGGAGTCCCAGGAAAACCCAAGTCCACTAATCTTCCTTATTGTCCACTGGACCCTGGGGAAACTTGTATTTATTTGCCATGCAACAGGCTGGGGGTGCTATTTACTATTAATTTCAGCCAGCTTTCTGTTTTCAGAAATCTGAAACTAGAGGTAAGAACTGGTCTTTGATCAATATGACCCCCTAAATTCTAGGGAACATAGGCTATGTAAAGTTACTAGGATTTGGGGTCTTATCTGTACAGCAGCTAGCATTTTCTTAACCAACATACAAGGGTTATGATTCCAGAAATCACTAAGAAAAATTACATTAATAAATTAATTTAAAAATTACTAAAAACTTTATTGTAAAAATTACTAAATTATGTATTAATACATAGTAACCATTCAGATACTAAGTAATTGAGAAAATAAATATCAGCTGTAATTAACTAAAACACTTTTTTCAAGGGATATAAAATTTTTCATCCTGGACAAGCTATTTTATCAAAATACCTAAAAAAGGCAGTAATTTAGTAATATAAAGTGGCATCATATCTTTAATAAATTTTCTAAAATAAATAGGCAATTACATAAAAATTCTCCATGGCTCCAACATTAAAATATTTGAGTATTTAAAAACATTAAGTCTACTATTTCAGGTGGTTTTTAAAATAACATTGTTAGGAATACTATGTACATTTTACTATGCAGATTTCACAATACTTACAATAATATAAACGCTCTTTCCAGTTCCTGTTGGTCCTACAAATATTGAAGGCTTTTGATGGGTGGTTAACAATTCCATTAATGTTGAGTATCGAATTGTGTCCAGAGTTGGTACAATGATTTCATTAAACAGCATATCCTTAGGTATTGGAGGAGCATCTGCCAATTTTTTTAACCATGGTTCCCATTTTCCTGTGCCCTGTTGTAATAAACAGCAAAATAGGGAATATTATGTTATAAAATATGTTTTTAAATAAAATACTTTAAGACCTCTGTATTCCTGTTCCATTATAGAAAAGATGAAAAATCAGGACCAAGAAACCCTAATATTTATACACTGGTTTTTATTTTTAAAAAGTGAAAATAAGAAAAAAACTAGGCTTTTACATGAATAAAAATAAAATTGCAATGCTGTGATATTTATGATACCCTGAAACCACTGATTATGGCAACCCAAAGATCAATTATTTTGGTGAAATGTTAAATTCTTTAATGGACTAACCAATGTATTAAAGAGCAAAGAAATTTATTCAATAAATATTAACCAATATAAAAAAAGTTTTCTACCTAGAACATCAGTTGCATGTTGCCTGATTTTTATACTGGTATTTATAACATCAGCTTATCATTTCAGATGAGATAATCATTAAAAAAAAAACATTGAGACTTCCAGTCAAGATGGAGGCATAAGTAGATATACTTTGCCTCCTCACATAACCAAAGAGAGAATTACAACTATACTTCAAAATAAATAATGACCAGAACTGTCAGAAAAGAGAGCTATATGGAAGTCCAGCAACCAAGGATTTAAAGAAGCCACATTCATCCAGATGAGTAGGGGGGTGGAGTCATGGAGCTAGGCAGAGAGGCACAGAGACACAGTGTGGCATGGAGACGTGGCATTGGTGGTGGCAGTGGAATGGGTGGTCCCACACTCATGTGTAGTGGGTAAAAACCAGGAGGGATTCCTTGGGAGCAAGTCGTCCCAGCCCCAGGCCACACTGCACAGCCCAGGTTTCTAGCCCTAGGAAGATAGATACCCCTTAACTTCTTACTGTAAAAACCTTTGGGGGGTTGGGGCAGTAGAAGAAACTGCTGGATTTCAGGAGACTCTGCTTAAAGGCCCCACATGGACTTAGATTGTATGTAAGCCCACCCACTCTGGGATTCACCACCAGGGCAACTGCTGGAAGGGCACCAGTCCCATACAGGAAGTAGGTGAAGTGACTGGAAACAGAGCGACTGCCGGGCAAACTGCCAGAAGTCAAGCAGTGGTGCTTTGCCCTCTCTGATCCCACCCCCAACACAGAGCCACAAAGCAGTAAAGTGGGCTGCACTGCCCTGGGGATTACCTAAGGCTCCATCCACACAATTTACAAATGCCTTTACTAAGACAGGGAGTCAAAGCAGCTCTACATAATGCACAGAAACAAACACAGGGAGGCTGCCAAAGTGAGGAGACAAAGAAATATGGCCCAAATGAAAGAACAGAACAAAACCCCAGAAAAATGAACAAGATGAAGATAACCAACCTATCAGATGCAGAGTTCAAAACATTGGTGATCAGGATGTTCAAAGAAGTCACTGAGTATGGCAAAAACATAAGGGAAGAAATGAAGGTTACATTAAATGAAATAAAAGATCTATAGGGGACCAACAGTGGAGAGGATGAAGCCAAGAATCAAATCAACAATCTGAAACACAAGGAAAGAAAAAGCATTCAATCAGAACAGCAGGAAGAAAAAAGAATTCCAAAAAACAAGGATAGGCTTAGGAACCTCTGGGACATTTAAAAGTACCAACATCCGAATAATAGGAGTGCCAGAAGGAGAAGAGGAGAAGCAAGAAATTGAAAACTTATTTGAAAAAATAATGAAAGAGAACTTCCCTAATTTGTTGAAGGAAATAGACATATAAGTGCAGGAAGCACAGAGAGTCCCACACAGGTTGGACCCAAAAAGGGCCACACCAAGACACGTCATAATTAAAATACCAAAGGTTAAAGATAAAGAAAGAATCTTAAAAGCAGCAAGAGAAAAGCACAGAGTTACCTACAAAGGAATGCCCATAAGACTGTCAGCTGATTTCTCAAAAGAAACTTTGCAGGCAAGAAGGGGCTGGCAAGAAGTATTCAAAGTGAGGAAAAGCAAGGACCTACAACCTAGATTGCTCTATCCATCAAAGCTATCATTTAGAATGGAAGGGCAAAGTACTTCTCTGACAAGGTAAAACTAAAGGAGTTCATCATCATCAAGCCATTATTACACGAAATGCTAAAAGAACTTATTTAAGAGGAAGAATATCAAAACTGTGAACATTAAAAGGGCAAAAAATTCACAACTACCAACAACTGATCTAAAAAAACAAACTAAGCAAACAACCAGAACAGGAACAGAATCATAAATATGGAGATCACTTGGAGGGTTATCAGCTGGGAGGGGGAAGGGGAAGATCTGGGGAAAAGGTGCAGAGATGAAGAAGCATAATTAGTAGATACAAAATAGACAGGGGGTTATGAAGAATAATATAGGAAATGGAAAAGCCAAAGAACTTAAATGCACAACCCAGGGACATGAACTAAGGTGAGAGGATTGCTGAAGGGAAAGGGGGTACCAGGTGTAAGGGGGCAAAGGGGGAAAATTTGGACAACTGTAATAGCATAATCAATAAAATATATTTTTAAAAATGAGGTGACACTGATTAACAAAATTATATGGATTTCAAATGGATGAGATTTTTTTTAAATTGTGGTTAAAAAACAACTAAAACTAACTTTCAACCACTTTTAAATGTATACTGCAATAATGTTAATTATATTCACATTGTTGTGCAACAGATATCTAGAACATATAAGATTTCTTGATATCATTATTATGAATTAACATTATATCTTTGCATCCAATTACCTTGTGAATTAAAGTTTTTTTTCTTTTAACTGTATTGTTGTTCAAATACAGTTGTCTCCATTTTCCCACCACCACTTTCCCCCACCCTACCCATGCCCACCTCACACCCTCAATCCCACCCCACCTTGGCTCCATCCATGTTGTGAACTAAATTTTAATTTGCTCTGACAGTGTTTATAATAAAAACTTTCAAAAGTATGTTAATTCTCTCCTTTGAAAAACAGCACATCCCTCTCCATTCTTACAGAATCAAATTCAAGCTTCTTGTCAATCAAAACACATCAGCATTCAGGTCCATCCATCTTCCACATCTTCATGTGTCCCACAACCCAGCTTCACTGATGGATCTACTGGTTTCAAACAGGCCCCAGGTCCCTGGGCCCCGACACACAGCATTCTTTTGGCTTAGAATGTCACATGACACTCTTTGCAGAGGTGAGGAACTGAGGGCAGCACTGCGGTGCTTTATTCACTTTTGTATCCTCTGGCCTAGTGCTCTGCATATAGTAGAGATTTGTTTGAGGAGACTGAATTCACATCGGTCTGAAAGTTGTATTGCAAAGAAAGTTCTAGAACTCTCTAGAGCTGATGAATAAATAATTCCTTTTCCATATTTTGAAATGCAGGGTATTATTAGTCATTTGAAATAAAGATAAAGAAATAATATCTTTTGGCTGGCAGGATGAAGAATCTCTTCTCAGGTGAGCTTGGCAATATATCCCGAGTTACAAAGATTTACAAATTAATACAGTAATTCTTTTCCTCAGAACTTAGCTTAAAGAAATAATTAGATATGAATACAATGACAAGTACAAGAATATTCACCAAAGCAGAAAAACTAAAAAGCAATAAAACCAGTTCGATGTCCAAGAGCAGGAAACTGTTTGAACAGATCATGGCCCATCCAAGTGATAGAAAGAGGGAGGCTTTAGAGAAATAAATTCAAGAAACTGAGAGAAAAACATGTTCTCTTTATCAAGGGAAAAAGGATATAAAACTGTCCATTGGGGATATGGCATGTTGCCAATTTCACTTGGATCTGTACATACTTAAATAATACATATTCCTAAACTTTGTCTGAGAAACAGTAATTATGGGAGCCGTTACACAGAAAACAAGTAAACAAACACCCCCCAGGATTTATTGTCCAGTCTGTTTGGGAAGCGCTGACGGAGCACTACCAAGCCAGCTGCATCTGCTCCCGCAGGACTTCTTAGCGCCCGTGATATGCCAACATGCACCAGGAACCACCGGGAAGTGTCCTTGACCGGTATGCACTTCGTGCTGGAGCAGACCTCACAATACGTAGTTTTATTTGTGGAGTATAATCAGCCTGTGAGGTATCATTATTTATTTCATTTTATCAATGAGAAAAACAAGGTACAGGGAGATTAAACAACTAGCCCAAGGCTATACAGAAAGAAAGTGGTTTTACTAGGACTCAAACCCAGGTAGGTCTGGCTTCAAAAGCCAGGACACCTTCCTTAACCCATGCTGCCTCTTAAGGTAAACGGGGGTGACAAAGTGGCCACAGAGCCACTATGTGCTGTGTGTCTTAGAGGGGCACTCTGACAGGTCAGTAGTTGCAAATCTTGTTTCAGAACTCTTACCTCAGTGACAAATTGATAATCATAAATTGTTCCTTTTTCAGGAAATGGGACAGATAGTGCTTTTGAAGATGCTTGTTCAGTACTACTCAGTAATTTAAACTTATTTTGAGTTGCTTCTGAAATTGAACCTTCCATTAGTTCTCGAACAATACTATTAAATTTCAACCGATCATCATCTTTACAAGTGGCACCGACAGACCATATCAATGAAAAGAGAAAAATGCCCTGTATTGGAGAAATGAAAAGATAAGAGTGCATTAAAGAATAACTTTAATCTATTCTTGAAGCTTACATCAGATTAGGTAGGTTAATATTTGTGAAAGGAAATTAATAAACTGATAGGTAATAGTAGGTTATCTAAAGATTTTGTAATAATTAGTTTTTAAATCAAATTGCATGTTTTGTAAAAATCTTACTATCAGAGAAGATAAATACAATGCAAAATATAATTTCAAGCCAGAGTGAAAGAGAATTATTAGTCTGGAAAATCACATGGTATTTTAAGTACATGGCAGGACCTTGATATTAAAAAGAGCATTGAGATAATGTTTTATAGGTATAATAGACTATTTTAAGAAGAATAATCCACCTGCAACATACATGTTTTTTAATTTACATTTTGATGTAGTGTTCTCTAAAAGTAGAGCGAATTCATGTCTTTCGTTTGCTGGGGGCAGTGATGTTCAGAGCGTGGGCTGCAAGCGGCCTGCAGGCTTTCTCCTTCCCGGCTCGGGCGGGGAGGCAGCGGGGTGGGTGACAAGACCACCCGCCGGATGAGAAAGCCTGTTTGCTTGTTTTAAAAACCAAGTCCCCTTTTTAGTGCCACTGCTAACACAGTTTTAACTGCGCTCATGCAAGTTGTGGACTCTGACACTGTTCTCCTCCTCCTAGGTTACTCCCAGGCTGTTGCTCTCTGGAAACTACATGAAACTAAATTAAAGTTAATTTATTACATAAAATATAAGCAATAAGAGTAACACACTGACTACATTAGACGTGTTTCTAACAGCAATATATAATTTTATTAAATAATCTTATTTCTCTTTTACAAATATGTTTATAGATTATATATTTTCTTGGTTTCCTCAATCCAAATGCATATGTATACACACATATGAACATACATATATTTTAAATATTTGTATCGCATGAAAAAGAGAAGAAAATCAAGGGAAAAAATGTATTGTTATGATTTTGCAGTTGACAAAAAGGTCAACCTCACTGTCAAATGGTGATTGACATTTTGAAAGTTGATCATTTCTGAGGCTGATCAAATGACCCAAGATTCCAGCAGCACATCTAGGATCCCTGGGCTTCACCCATACCTCACGATGCAACAGACTGCCAATCTAGGCTTTTCCCTGTCAGCACCTGGTATTTTGGGCCTGATTTTTTCCTCACTGTTCAGCTACCACCCATTGTCCAGCCCCTGATTCCAGGGAAAAATTCAGTTTTATTAATTAGGAAGCATTGGGGAAAGTAACAGATGTCTTTCTATTGCATAATTCACAGACAACAGACCTTACCTCAAGCAAAGAAAAAGTTTCTCGATCATTTCTCTCTTTTACTTTGACTTCATCAGCAAAGTCATCCATAAAACAGTCTATTAGATTCATTAAGGATCGGACTAAACTTGTATCTGAAGTAGGAGATAATTCCTAAAAAATCAGTGGAAAAGTCTATAAAACAAATTAATTTAAACTGGGCACTAATTAAAATAGTCTCGACTAATATTTATTGGACTCATTTTGTTCTGACAGCCATGGTATCTATGAAAAGGGGCCATCATTACAATTCTAATCTATAGGACGGGAAGCTGAGGCACACATTTGTCCCCTAGTCCAAGGTGTGGCAGCTGTGGATGTTACATCAGGTGCTGTCTGTTCTTTGTTCTTGCACTGAATCTCCAACTTAAAAACTGACTTTTACATGCTCAGTTAATTTAATCAAAGAGAAAGAGTCCAGTTTTAAACATAAAACACTAAAAGTTCTTTTACAGAAAGCAATTAATTTGTGTATCTAAAATGCTTCATAAATAAAACCCATTTTAAAACATCTTTATAACCTACAGCAATACTCATAGTAAATTCATCCCTATGGAATATATTTTCAAGTCTTTAAGAGCATGAAATGTTGCTGGGGTGCTGTAAGAGTTGCTCACTTTACTTCTTTAGACCTCACCATGAGAACAAAATAAAGGAAACAATGTGTCCAGCTCTTACTTAGGACCATGCAGTGTACAGAAAGTTCTAAACTAACATCTGTCTTCTGCCCTCCACACTCTCCTCCAACCTTTGGAGTCATATTGCTTCATGGTCACAGGTAAGAACAACTCTCTGAAATGGACCTCATATTCAGCCACAGGCTCAGCAGAAGGAGGCAGAGATGACAAGTGAGGTGCAGACTAGGGTGGGACTGTTACTGATGCCTGTATGCAATACATAGATCATGTATAATAGAAATGTACACTTGAAACTATATGAGCTGATTAACCAATGTCACCCTGATAAATTTAATTAAAAATACAAATAGTTACATATTACTAAAAGAAGATAGATACTTATAACTCAAAAGTTAATAATAGACATTCCTAATTTCTTCAAGAGAGGACAAAAATGCAAAGTGTATTTTAGAAAGCTTGCATCAAAAGTGGGTCTTTTTCTGTTTTCCTGTTAAAAGGATAAGTTTCAGTTATATGGAAATTCATTTAGTTGGAATATCTATATCCTCTGAAAATGTCAGAAGAAAAATAAATCCTGTAGCTTATTTTATTATGACCTCAGCAAATAAATGTATAATTGCTTTGAAGTGTGATTACTTCAAATTTACAACATATATTGGTTTATTTTTTACAGCCAAGCTGCTCGAAAGAGCAGCCTGCACTCGCTGTGATGCCAGCGTGCCCCTCACTGCTCAGCCCACTGCCCTGAAGTGGCCCTGCCTCTCCCTGGCGGAGCACGGGCCAGCATTCTTCCTCCATCTTCTCAGTTGCCAGGTCCGAGGGACCTGTGCCAGTCTCTGGCTGCCTTGACCTTTTAGGAGTTTCTCATAGCACTGACTAGTGCTTCTTACAATGCGACTGGCTCCTCCCTCTCCTCCTGAGTTTCCTGGTGCACTCAGGATTCCATCCTTCCCGCTCTTCTCCTTTTTCCTCTGGATTTTCCTTTTAGGTAACCACCATGAACATGGGTGTAAGCTCCAGATCTGTACCTGGAGTTAAACTTCTACTTCAAGCTTTTCTGTTATACTTCAAACAGCAGGACAAATACCAGCCCTGTGTTCCTATATTTGTTCCAGAGCCAAAGTCTTCCTAAAAGACCTTTGGTCTACATCTCCCAAAAAAGAGATTAAGTGTACGTTCCATACAATTTCCAGCTGGAGAGGGTTTAAGAAAGTCCCTGGAATTCCATCCACTCTGTGAGGAGTGGGAAGATTCCCAGTCATTCTGTCACTTCTCTACCTTTTCTCTCGCCCCCTACCCCAACCCCCTGGATGCATTCAAAGGAAGGAGAGTGGGTTTGCCACTTTAGGACCCCTTTCAATCCTTCTGCCAGGGACAACTTCCCTCCCAGAATCCGTGTTTCTAGCTGCTGACAGTGCTCTCTAAACCGTCAGATACACTCACAGTGCGCGCAGTGGGCCCTCACTAAGTATGTCCAGGCAGCAATATGTGTTCCTTCTTATTACCCACTGTCCAGTGTTTTAGGTGGCCCTTTTTCCTGGTTACAACATAATATATATTCATTCCAGGAACTTTGGAAAATGAAGAAAATTATACAAATAGAAACTACTTGAAATGTAAATAAATAGTCCATTAGAAATGAGAGACAACATTTTAGAGTATTTTCATCCAGATGTGGTTAGGCGGGCCTTTGAGATTTTTTTAAGAGAAAAAAGATTAGCACCATACATTTTCTCAAACCCTAAAGTGCTTCACTTAAAATATTTTTGATGGAATAAGTATATAAATAAGAATCTTTTTACTTTAATTAGAAAAAAAGCTTTAGTCAAACCAGTTAAGAAATCATTTTAATATCTAGTAGTTAACAATAAAAGCAGACATTAACGTTGATACATTTAGCTAATTTGGATTTTCCACTTATCTTTTAAAATCTTAAATTTCCCATCCCTCTTACCTTTGTGTGCTTTCTAATGAATTCAACAGAAACAGGGACCATTCTTTCAAATAAGGTTATTATAAATTCCTTCTGAGTGATACTGAGGGCAGCGGGCAGGAGATTTAGCCAAGACATCATCAGTGGTCTCCAGCCTAACATGTGAGGCTCCATGTAAATCATACCACACCTGGAAACCTGGAACAACAGCAGCCATTTACCACCCAGGCACTGCCTATGAAAGAAGTACGACTGGGTGCATCTCTTTCCTACAAGCTCTTGGAAAAAAAAATGCTTGAACTTGTATAATTTCATGATCTAATTTTTTTATGTCTGACTTTACCAAACAGTCGCAGACAAAGAGGAAAGAAAACCTGACTCAAACTGGTCAAGGTACGCCAACAGATACGTCTGCTCCCGGAGAATCAGAGATCGCTGTCAGAGCGGATTCTGCTCACACTTTTCATTTTATTACCAAGTTAAATTTACTTGGTAATAAAAGCATTTATAACATTCCAGATTTATAAGCAGGTGTCAAAACTGAGAACTTACAGTGGCAGGAGAAGCAACTTCCAAATCCATTGGTTCAAAAATGAGATTCATTTGTGGTGACATTTGAATAATCTCCCCGCTCATGAGACACAGCTTTTTGTTGTCATCCAGTACAGTATTCATATTCTCAATCCATACTGCGTCCACTGGCCCATCAAAAATTAACCATTTCCTATCTGGTGTCTGGTTTATGCATACAGTGAATACAGGGCAAAAATGGATTAACAATAATGTAAGGAAACAGTTCAACAATATTTCCAAATTTAAAATGTAACTCTCCTAAAATTAATTTGACTGTGAAAATGAAAAGGCACCTTTTGAATAAAGTATATATGTGAATAAAGTATATATGTAATAGGAACATATAGAATATATGTAGAATAAATTATATATATATATATATATATATATATATAGAGAGAGAGAGAGAGAGAGAGAGAGAGAATGATAGAGTCTCTGAGTCAGCCTACACAGCATGGGGCAAAAGCAGGCTTTCATTTGTTTGTATGGAAAATGATACAATTAATAACAATAGAAGGATAAACTAGGTTTTGTGTACTCACAACTGTAAACCTGCTTTTGCCTCACCCTGTACATGCCATGGACAAAACACAATATAGCACTTTTCTTAAGATTCTATCTTTTCCAATGTTTCTGAATTCATACATAACATGTTTCAGAATGTACCATAAATTAAAACCATATTTTCTAGGGAAAACAAGATTTTCATTTGGATTGTCTGACTCTATATTGTATTATGTTTATACAGATTACTTATTGTATGCTAAGCCAAATTTTTTGTTCCCTCCACGCACATACTTATACACACCCTTCTTGGGCTGGACTACTTCATGGAGGAATAGGACATTAATATCAATATAACATTTACAGTCCCACATTGATAAATATCAAAATATTTGCACACTGTCTGCAATATAGTAAATGTCCAATAAACATTAAGGACTGGCCAGGTACTAGCTGGCAAGTGCAAAAACAGGTTCTCCTTTCCAAATTCTTATGAATCGGCCTTTTTGTGTGCGGAGATGATGCCTTGGCTCAACTTTAGCAAATGTAAATTTGAGTTGAAGTATTGAACAATTTGAATCCATCTTAACACATTCTCTGACCCTGTGGCCGACTGCATTAATCTCGACACAGTGGGCCTGCCATGGCCTCTGGCCACCACACACATTCACACTTGGAGGTCAGCTCTGACCAAGTTCAGGGACCAAGGAAGGGCCCATACCACAGAGATTAACTCCCTCGTACCGTTGGCTTCCCATAACTGCTAATATTCACTGTCGGGGAAAAAACTCCCCCATAATGGTGAAACATTGGGCTTTGCAATCTGAAAGACCTCACTTTAATTTGGCTCTACTGCTTATAGCTTTCTGACTTTGGGTCAGCCACTTACTCCCTGAGACTCAGTAGTTATGCCACATAGCTTCCTGGAAAATGTAATATCAGCTATGCAAATGAGTATAAAGTGGAAGAGATCTCACCATTATTTTTGTATAAATAATGTAACTGCATACATTTTCTAGAGACTTTATATGTTAATCTGGGCCAGAGTTCATCCACTGTAGTGAGAGGACCTGCGACATTACATCAATAGTCCCAGCTCTCTGCCTGCCCTGCCTGTGCCTCAGCATTACTTTTACCCTTGAATGACTAGTGAACCCTGATACTGGACAAGATCGCTGCTCCATTAGAGTCTGTCCTCATGTTATTCATTGCCCTCGGTCCTGCAGCCAATTGGAGCAGAGCTGAGATTTGATGTTTTTCTATTATTACACTGACTCGTGAGTCAGGTTCGGGTGGGTCTTCAAGTGGAAAAAGAACACCAAATTTAGTATGCATGTATTCAGAACAAAAGAAACATTCAATATATTTATTAATTTTTTAAATAAATATCTCTAACTTTGGCCCCCTTTCCTTTAAGACTAGCCTGAGCAAGCTATCTCCCATACGATCACACTCTATGCACAGGTGGCAAACACAAGGCCCTCAGGCCAGATCCGGCCTCCACCTTGTTTTATACAACCCGGCACCTTGTTTCTACCCAGAGGCAGCACCAAGGTCCTTGCCCCTAGTTAAGGAGTAGTTACATTTATACAATCCTAAAATTACATTCAGCCTTTTGAAAGCAACTGAAAGGCTGATGTGACCCCAGTGAAAATGAATTTGACACCCCTGCTCTAAGGAGAGCCTAAAAGCACATGGCAACCAAATAACCATTTATTGGTCTGTGAACTCTTTTTGTAAGAGTGGGCAACAGGCACTCATCAGAATAAGCAGAATAAGCCAGGAGTAGGTAAGTACCCACTCCCATTCGCAGCAGTTAGCAGCTGGCATATCCTGTATGCCTTCTGCTTTCCACAGAAAGCCCACTGTCTTCTTAACACAATAGAGGGACAGTGCTGGAACTCTGAAACATTTTTTCGTAATGGTCTGCAGTTTCTCCTCTAAACATTGGACTATATCTAACCATTAGTGGGTGTGCCAGCAGGGCAAAGGAAGAACATCACTGACAGAGCAAAAGGATCAAGTTACTCAGAGGCTCTGCTTCCTGGATCATTCGGCCTGAGCAAAGGAAACAGAAACACTTCTCCCTGTCCTTTTCCCCCTGTCCTTCACCAGGGCAAAGCTGCTTGCCGGCAAGGTCTCTGCATCTTTCTAGGTGTTAAAGAGGTTCTTCACGCAAACACTGCCAGGCTACCCAGTAATGGGTTTTGAATAAATATCTTGAGCTATAAATATGTTTGTTTGAAACAACTGGAAAAATCAAAAACTGGTGAGAAGGGACTATCATAGATTTCTAAATACCCACGCACAGGTGTCAGTACTCACCGCAGAAGAAGCGAATGCTCTGAAGCTGACCGCGAGGACCCCGTCAGACCACTCGTGGGACACCAGGTCAAACTGTCCGTACAGCTGGCCCATGGTGACAGACTTGGGATTTAAAACAGTAATCTGAACCTTGTTTTCTTCCATCAACCCCTTAGTGGGAAAAAAAAATCAATCAATTTATTTATATTTTGAAGAATAGTGTCTTTATGTAAAGAAAACATGACTATATATATAGAAAATCTTAAAGATTCTACAAAGAAACTACTACCAGAAGGATGGAATGAATTTACCAAGGCTCTAGTATACAGGCTCAACATGTAAAAACCAATTGTATTTTCTAGGCCAATAAACCATTGAAAAATAAAATTTTTAAGATAACATTTATAATAGTATTTAAAAGCTCAACTAACCTCTGGTCAAAATGGCAGCATAGGTAAGCACAGTTTACCTCCTCACGCAACCATATCAAATTTACAACTAGACTACAAGCCAACCATCATCCAGAATGGTCAGAAATCAAGCTGAATGAAAGTCCTACAAGTACGAAATTAAGAAAGAAACTACATCGAGATTGGTAGGAGGGGTGGAAACATGGAATGGGCTGGACCCACAGCCACATGTGGTGGATAAAAATTGGGAGGGATATCTCAGGAGCGAAGGCTCACAGCCCCACACTGGGACCCCAGTCAGGGTTCTAGTGCCAGGAAGATAAGTCTCCATAACTTGTGGCTGTAAAAACCATCAGGGGTTGAAGCTGGGGAAGACAGAAACTGTTGGGTTCTCTGACAGTTCTTCTTAAAGGGCCCACACACAGACTTACTCAAACTCACTACTCTGAGCTCTAGCACTGGGGCAGCATATTGAAAGGTATCAAAGACATATGGGCAGGAACTGAATTGTCTGGCATGAGGGCAAGAGTTTTCTCCCAGCCATAGCGTTGGCAGAAGCCACTGTTCCTTTTCTGAGCCCTCCTCCCAGAGAGTCGGAGAGCTGGCAGGTGAGAGCCATATCTGAGGGCCGTACATCAACCTGGCTCACACTGTTTGACCCACACTGGTGATTCCCTGAGACCCTGCCCCACCCAACTTTCAGGCCCACCCAAGCTGTTTCCAGTGGCTTTTCCATACAAATGACTTCTCTTGGCCCATGCTTCAGATTTTCCCAAATTCTCTCAAACAAGTGGCATCTGGCTTCAGCAAGCCCCATACTTCTCGCTAAGTTGCCCAAGCCCAGCACTGGCAGCATCTAGCCATGGTTCACAACTTGGCCTCCCCAGAGCACCTCCAAGCATAGCACAAGTAGCAGTCATCTGCAGACCATTGTGTAGCTTATGCTGTGTGACCCCAGACAGAACACAGGAGGTGGCTGACCGTAGATGTGCCAACAGCAATGAAGGCTCAACTACAATAAAAGGGTACACACAGCCCACACAATGGATACACCTCAGGTATCCAGGTTGGGTAATAGGGGAGATTGTGCCACTGGATACTACAGGACACCTACTACATTAAGGCACTCTACGAAGCCTGGGAGATGTAGCAGGTCTACCTAATACTAGAAACAAACACAGGGAGGATGCCAAAATGAAACAAAGAAACATGAACCAAATGAAAGAACAGATCAAAACTCCAGAAAAAGAACTAAACAAAATGGAGAATAGAAATCTATCAGATGCAGATTTCAAAACACTGGTTATAAGGATGCTTAAGGAACTTAGTGAGGACCTCACAAAAAAGATCCAGTCAGAAATGAAGGATATACTAATTAAAATAAACAACAATATACAGGGAATCAACAGTAGAGTGGATGAAGCTTATAATCAAACAGCAATTTGAAATATAAGGATGCAAAAAACAATGAATCAGAACAGCAAGAAGAAAAAAGAATCCAAAAAAAGAAGATGGTAAAACAAGCCTCTGGGACAACTTCAAGTATTACCAACATTCGCATCATGGAGGTGCTCGAAGGAGAAGACAGCAAACAAGAAATTGGAAACCTATTTGAAATAATGAAAGAAAACTTCCCTAACTTAGTAAAAGAAATAGACATACAAGTCAAGGAACCACAGAGAGTCTCAAACAAGATGAACCCAAAGAGGACCACACCAAGATACATCATAATTAAAATGCCAAAGGTTAAAGATAAAGAGAGAATCTTAAAAGCGGCAAGAGAAAAGCAGTTAGTTACTTCCAAGGGAGTTCCCCTAAGATTGTCAGTGGATTTTTCAAAAGAAATTTTTCAGGCTAGAAGAGACTGGAAATAATTATTCAAAGTGGTGAAAAGCAAGGACCTATAGCCAAGATTATTCAACCCAACAAAACTAACATTTAGAATTGAAGGACAGATAAGGAGCTTCTCAAACAAGAAAAAGCTAAAGGAGGTCATCACCACCAAACCATTATTATATAAAATATTAAAGAGTCTTCTTTAAGAAGAAATATATCAAGTTATGAACAAAAAATGGCAATACATACATCTATCAGCAATTGAATCTAAAAAACAAAACAAGCAGAACAGAAACAGAATCAATACATAAACATATCTACGAAGAACATATTGATAGTTGCTGGGGGATGTTCGAGGATGAGCAAAAAAAGGTGAAGGGATTAAGAAGTATAAACTGGTGGTTAGAGTAGTCATGGGGATGTAAAGTACAGCACAGGAAACAAAGTAGCGAAAGAACACATGTGCATGAGCCATGGACATGAACAACAGTGTGAGGACTGCCTGAGGGAGAGGGGTTGCTAGGTGGAGAGGGGGCAAAGGAGGAAGAATTGAAACAACTGTAATAGCATAAATAATAAAATATAATTTAAAAAAGGAAATAAAAGAAAAATACAATTACATTTTTTAATTAAAAAATTAGAAGCTCATAAAATTCTTAGGAATTAAAAAGGCAAAAGATTTATATGATCTGAAGGGAAACCAGAGTATAAATTCTTAGGAATTAATTAGCAAATGCATAAGATCTATAAATCTAAAACTACAAAACAGGAGTTGGTAATTTTTTTGGTAAAGGCTCAGATAGTAAATAATTACAGGCTTTGCAGGTTAATGATCTGTGACATATTCTTGTGCTTTTCTTTCTTTTTCTTTATATTCTTTCTCTTAAAATACTTAAAGAATGTTGACATCATTACAAAAAATTATGCTTTGGGCTGAATTGGGCTTGTGTGCTATAACTGGCTGACTTCTGCTACAAAACATTCTTTGAAAGAAAATTGAAAGATCTAAATATAGCAAAATATGTACCATTCTCATGGAAAAGTTAATACTGGTAAGTTGTTAGTTTCAACCGGAACCCTGAAAACTGGTTATGGAATTATTACATGAGATGTTAATACCTTTGTGGCATGGGCTGTTTTTGTTTTGTTTTTAATTAACAGATTTTATTTTTTAAGAGTAGTTTTAGGTTTACAGAAAACTGCACAGAAAGTACAGAGGTTCTCACATATTCCTTCCCTCCTATCCCCACCCCTCTCCTGGTTTCCCCTACTATTAAGTAGGCGCTGGTGTGGCACATTGATATGATTGATGAACTGATACTGAGACCTAATTATTCATGGTCCATGGTATACATAAGGGTTCATTCTTTGTACTGCACAATTCTATGGGTTTTGTCAAATGCATAATGTCATCTATCCGCCATTTCAGTATTACACAGTAGTTTCACTGTCCTAAAAATCCTCTGTTTCCCACCTATTCATAATCATTTCGTGTTTATGGATAGCAACAGAACAAGTTCAATTCTCAACATTGCCTTCTACCCACCACCCCCAGAGCTTGGGACACAAACTACCAAACTGAAGAAAAGATGTGGAAAGAACAATATTAAGTAATAAAACAAATTCAAGGTCTTTGCCTTCTTGTCTGTGCCCAGGAAAGGGGTATTAATATATTTTCCTAAATTCAGAAATATGGGAAAGCTCTGTCATTTTCCTAAAATAAAGTTGCTACCACCAAAGCAAGGATTTTGTCCCAGATGTAGCAAGGCTAGTGGGAATCTATGTCTTGCATGCAGTGGCTAGGAAGGCCTGTCCCTCAAGCCACCACAGTGTCACTCCTGGAATTGCCTGGTAATGAGCCCTTTGGGGCTTTGCAGTTGGACTCGAACACACATTCGTACCTTCATCTGCTGTAAGCTGACTGGCACCACATCTAGCTCTTTTAGTGACCTTTTTCAGAGCAAAAACAATTAGTCTGTGTCATAATAAAACAACACAACAGAAAAAATACAAACCAACAAAAAACTGAGAAAAAGAAGGGAGAATGGCAGAAAGGCAGGAAAGGTGAAGGGAAGGGAAGGGAAAGAAGAAAGGAAATAGCATGAAAGTGTAAAAGCAGAGGAAACAGATGACAGAAATAAGTAATTTATCAGTTTGTATAATAAATCTAAATGAACTTCATCCCCCCCATAAGAAGATAAAGACCATCAAACTGGAGAAAATAATAATCAGACAATTTACTCTCTAAAAAAGTAAACCACAGCGATGCCCAGACGTAGGCAAACATATATGCAAGCAGAAAATATGGGTTACAACGTTGGAATTAGATACTGGGGGTCCAAGGCAAATAACAGAATGAGTACATAATTTCATATTATTGAAGGAGAGACTATACAGCGAATATATAATGATCAGAAACCCCATCTAGGCCATAAACACAGAAATCTGTGAAGCAAAAACTATTAAAAACACAAGTAGACAAAAATACAATATTACTTGGAAAATTTAAAACAACCTCACTCCTTTAGCATATCAAAGTAGACCAAACTGTAATGTGCAGTGTATAAATTTTGAATAATGTAATACTTATTTTTATTATATGTACATACACATATACTATGTAATGCATACACAAAACACACACATTTCAGTTCAATACCACAAGCAGCCAGCAACAGAAGTGTGCATTACAACTATAACCACCCAGAAAACAAAAAATTCTCTCCTAAAAACATGAAGATTTTCATATTTCCAGACTTTTTTCTACAATGACCTTGTGTTACCTTTATAATTAAACATCTTAAAAACAGAAATAAAAGGCCGAGAGGGAATATGTGGCATTTCCTTTATATGCTGAACTTCCTACCTGCTTCACATAACTTTTCTACTTCTAGTTTCTCTCTGTGTCATTTTTCCATGTTTTTAAGCTGCTTCATTAAAGTATCTTTTTAAATGACCATAGAATCCATCATGCACAAACCTGATTATAAACAAATTAATGCATTTATAACACACTTACCTTCTCACATATATCATTCAGTGCTCCAGCTAAGACACGATACGCACTGGTTTTTCCTCCAAATGGTTCCCCAACAATCATAAAACCATGACGCACAATCATCATTTCATATATTTGGAGAATCTTCTCAGAAAAGAAGTTGGTCATCTGCAAATTCATGGCGTCGCAGTTGTCTTTGATAGCCGCCAGCAAATCATTGTAATCTGGTTTTGGCAGTTTTACCCCAGGAAACAAATCTGAAGTGATTCCCTGAGGATAGATGATTTGGAAACTTATATATTTATACATTCACTATCTATTTATACATATATGTGTGCATATACACACACACATACACATATATACATATACACACACAAATATATACACATAAATATGATACAATTTCTCTTGTTCTCCTATTTAATATTGATGGAAATAGAGCCATTAAATCAGTTCAACAGTATCTTAATAGCTTTATAGAGGTATGATTGACATACAATAAATTGTATATCTTTAAAGTGTACAATTTGGTAAGTGAAATCAATCCACAAGATAATTATGTATCTACCATTCCCAAAAGTTTCCTTGTCACTGCTTGTAACCCTCCTTCCCTCACTCCTTACTGCCTCCTACCTCCATCCCCAGGCGACCACGGATTTACTTCCTGTTATTATTTTTATTTGCATTGTCTGAAATTTAATAGAGAGAAATTATATACTATGTGCAATACTTTTTATTGCCTCACTTCTTTCACTTGGCAGAAAGATTTGGAAATTCACACATCTCAACATGTATCAACAGTTCATTGTACTGAAGTATTCCCTTGCATTAAAAGTGCCACCATTTTAAAATCCATCCCCCTATTGATTGACATTTTCATTGTTTTCAGTTTGGGGTTATTACAAATAAAGCCGCTACAAACATTTATGCAGAAGTCTTTTTATGGACAAATGCTTTCACTTCTCTTGGGTGAATACCAAGGAGCGGAATACCTGGATAATACAGGGGGTGTGTTTAATATTTTAAGAAACTGCCTCCTTTTCAAAGTGATTGCATTATTTTACATTCTCCCAGGAGTGCATGAGAGTTACACTATTTGGTATGAGCAGTCTTTTTAATGTGAGCCATACAAATAGATGTGTAACACTATCGTATTATAGTTCAATTGCATTTCCCAACTATTAACATTTTTGCATGTGTTTATTTGCCATATGTATCACTTCTTCAATAAAGTGCCTGTTCAAATCTTTTGCTATTTTTAATTGATTTATTTTCTTAATGGTAACTTTTGACCATTCTTTAAATATTATACATACAATTCTTCCATCCTACATCTAATTTGTAAATATATTTTTCTTAGTCTGTAACTTGTCTTTCATTCTTTTACCAGGATCTTTGAAAGAACAAACTTTTTAATTTTGATAAGTCTATTTTATCAGTTATTTGTTTTATGCCTTGTGCTTGACTGTCATATTTAAGAAATTTTTGCCTAACCCAATGTGACAAGGCTTTTCTCCAGTTTTCTTCCAGGAAGTTTAGTTTTATGGTATGTTTAAGTTAAAAAGTTAGACAATAAACACTATCTGATTTTAACACTAATTACAAAGACTGTCATATTGGTATAAAGATGAACAGATATATCAATGGGACAGAACAGGGAGTCCAGAAACAGACCCGCACACACGTGGACAATGCATTCTCAACAAAGGCACTGAGGCACACACGTGGACAATGCATTCTCAACAAAGGCACTGAGGCAACGCCGTAGATAAAAGACAAGACAGTCTTCAGTGAGTGATGCTAGAACACCTGGCTTTGCCAAAACAATAAACTTTACCCCATATCTCACACCATGCACAAAAATTAGTCCTAAGGTATTTTAATCATTATAGTGGGTAGTATTTCAATCAGCTAATGTCCCTTAAAAATTCATGTTCACCCAAAAGCTCAGAAGATGACCTTATTTGGAAAGAGGATCTTTGCAGATGTGAGTTAAGTTAGACGAGACCATACTGAGCCCTAAATCCAATGACTGTTATCTCTGTAACAGAAAGGGGAGAGAGACCAAGACACAGAGACAGCCAGGGAAAGAGGCCCTGTAATGAGGAAGGCCGGAACTGGAGCGAGGCCGAGGCAGGCCAAGGAAGGTCGATGACTGCCAGCAGCCACCGGAAACTGAGAGGAGGCAGGTGAGGACTTTTCCCTAGAGCCCTTGGCGGAAACCACCACTGTGATTTCAGACTGTGAGAGGATGCATTTGTGTCGTCTTATGCCACCACATTTGTGGTGCTTCGTTATGGTGGCTTTAGGAAACTAATGTAATCACATAATGTATGATTGAAGAGAATTATACTTCCATAATTTGTAAAGCTCTTAGAATAGTATCTGGTCCACAGTAAATGCACAATGTTTTCTAAATTTTAAAAAAATCTCAAATTGTTCAAATTTAAACCTTGAGAGGAACAGCTATCTCCAGAACATACTTGGTGTTCAGTGGTTCTCAATGAATACCCCACTAGGTCGAACTGGAAATAGGAGGAGTTGTTCTTCTGGTTGTCACAAAGGGAGCAGATTAGAGCGCTGGGAGAGAGAGGCAGAGATAACAAATGTACTACAGGATGAGAGACACTCTCTCACAACAAGGCACTGTCCTCATTGGAAATGCCAGTTAAACTCCATTTGTGAAATACTGCTCAGTAAACGTTCACTGAGTGAACACACAACTGCGTGAGACTACATCTAGAGAGGTCTATTTCCACTTTATGGAAATAAACATTGCTTCTATTACTCCTGGAAATACGTACAGTGCACTAGTACCAAAAAAACCCCAACAAACTAAAAATGAAGGAAAACTTTAGCAAGAAAATGTGTGCCTATTCCTTGCAGCTTTGTTCTATAAAATATTTGCACTGCCAGGTCCAATTTCTAAGGGAAGCGCCTTTCCGAACGATGCGGCAGGGCTGCTGCAGATAATGAACAACACGGGACCTCGCTGCAGGGAAGTGTCACTTCTACCCCACTCATGTCAGGTGTAACGACTCCCACCCTCACACACTGGGGGCTGATGCCTGTACCTCCAGGCAGCACAAGTTCGTGCAACATCTAGCATTTCCCGGGAGCCCACACCCCATCCCTGATTTCTTCTACCTGAGATTCGAAAAAGGAAAAGCATGAAATCAAATTATAATATGAAAACTTCAAACCACCATTCTAATACTTCTTATCAATTATTTGTAATCTAATCTTAAAAATATAACAAGATTATTAAGCTTAGTTCTTAGTTAATCATGAAAAACAATTTCTTAACAGCTACTGCACTCTTTTAAAGGAAGTAAGCTTATTTATCTTTCTATGACCTCACTCAGTAATTCAACAAACATTTACCAAGGATGAATTCTGTGCAAGGGAGTCAGTGCTGTGTCACACTGATTACTTTCCCCCACGGACCCTGCATTCCAGTGTAACTTATAAACAAGCATAAGGGTTTTGTAACTTTTGTGTGCTCATTACATTCTGTAGTTAAAAACGTACTGTTTTAAAGTCCCAAGTTGTTTAAAATCATCTGAGGCAACAAAGCTAGCTAGCCACACTTCACACAGAACATGGAATGATCTATGTTTCACTGTGCCATACCAGTGCTTTCTGCAGTGGAAGTTTCTCCTAGGGAGCTGCAAACTTGGACATTTGATAAATACATTATTATAAGAGTTCTCGGACTTCCGGCCAAGATGGAGGCATAGGCAGACACACTGTGCCTCTTCTCACAACCAAAATTACGGACAACAAAGATTTAGAAACAAGAAAACAACCAGAACTCAGAAAATCAAACTGTTTGGAAGTCCAACAACAATTCATCCAGACCGGTAAGAGGGGTGGAGTCGAGGCAAGAAAAAGCAGAGGTGCGGACCGGGCACGCAGGCAGCAGTGGCTGGCAGCCCCCAGGTGCACAAGCGGTGACTAACAGACCCCTGGGCACGGGGTGGCAACTGTGCAGAACCAGTGAGGCCACACAAGGCAGCTGGCTGACCAGGTGGTCCCACATTCACATGCAGATAATCCAGGCAAAGGGGAAGCGGTAAAAGGGACTGGAATCCGAGAGTGAGCAAAGCAAGCGCCATTATCTCCTCTCGGACCCCGCACCCACATACAGCGTCACTACCCAGCAACTGGGCTGTCCCGCCCTGGGGAACACCTGCAGCTCCACCCCTCACTATGTAACAGCCGCGACTAGACAAAAAAAAAGCAACCCAGAAATGAAAATGGCTCAAACCGGAGAACAAATCAAAGCCCCAGAGCCAATTTATCTAAGCGATGAAGAGATTGCCAACCTATCAGATGCGCAATTCAAAACCCTGGTGATCAGGATGCTCACAGAATTGCTTGATTTTGCTCACAAATTAGATGAAAAAATGAAGGCTACAATAAGTGAAATGAAGAAAGATGCATGGGGAACCAACAGAGATGGGAGGAAAACTGGGACTCAAATCAATGGAGTGGACCAGAAGGAAGAAAGAAACAACCAAACAAAAAACAAGGAAGAAACTAGAATTCAAAAAAATGAGGAGAGGCTTGGGAACCTCCAGGACATCTTTAAACGTCCCAACATCTGAATTATAGGGGTACCAGAAGGGGAAGAAGAAGAGCAACCAGTGGAAAACTTATTTGAACAAATAATAAAGGAGAACTTCCCCAATCTGGCAAAGGAAATAGTCTTCCAGGAAGTCCAGGAAGCTC
>PVKU01012067.1:0-38401 GCA_004027475.1 Anoura caudifer
TCATTTTTTCATCTAATTTGTGAGCAAAATCAACCAATTCTGTAAGCATCCTGATTACCAGGGTTTTGAATTGTGCATCTGATAGGTTGGCAATCTCTTCATCGCTTAGATAAATTGGCTCTGGGGCTTTGATTTGTTCTCCGGTTTGAGCCATTTTCATTTCTGGGGTTTTTTGTTTGTTTGTTTGTTTGTTTGTTTTATCTAGTTGCGGCTGTTACATAGTGAGGGGTGGAGCCTCAGGTGTTCCCCAGGGCGGGACAGCCCAGTTGCTGGGTAGTGATGCTGTATGTGGGGGCGGGGTCTGAGAGGAGATAATGGTGGTTGCTTTACTCTCTCTCAGATTCCAGTTCCTTTCACCGCTTCCCCTTTGCCTGGATTATCTGCGCATGAATGTGGGACCACCCGGTCAGCCAGCTGCCTTGCACGGCCTCACTGGTTCTGCACAGTTGCCGCCCCGGGCCCGGGGTCTGCTAGTCGCCGCCTGTGCACCTGGGGGCTGCCAGCTGCTGCTGCCTGCGTGCCCGTCCGCACCTCCGCTTTTTCCTGCTGCGACTCCGCCCCTCTTACCGGTCTGGATGAATCGTTGTAGGACTTCCAAACAGTTTGATTTTCTGAGTTCTGGTTGTTTTCTTGTTTCTAAATCTTTGTTGTCCTTAATTTGGTTGTGAGAAGAGGCACAGTGCGTCTGCCTATGCCTCCATCTTGGCCGGAAGTCCCGACTTGGAAGATTTTCAATGAGGATTAACAATATTGTGTAGATGTGCCCAGATCTATTGGGCAGTCAATAAATAGTAGATATTATTCTTTAGAATCAGATAGCCCTGGATTCAAGTTCAAACTGTGCTGATTGCTGATTAAATGATCCATCGCAAATTCTGTGCCCTCTCAAAACATTTATTTGTAAAGTGGATGTTGGCAGCCCTCTCTATGGAGCACACCCATGGGTTTCCCCACCCTTCCCCGCAGGTGCCTTTCCTTGCATCTCTTTCTCCTAAGCTCCAAGAGCCCTTCTTTTGCCTTTGTAACTTGCTTTCTGAGCCCATTCCTTCTACAGCTCACTTCTTCTACCTCCGTGAGTCTCTAAACAAACTTTCTCCTATAGTTTGAAAAAAATTTTTGAAAAGTAGATGCTATAGTCCGAATTGTTTCTCCCAAATTCGTGTGTTGAAGCCCTAACCTCTGATGTAATGGTATTTGAAGATGAAAGATGAGGCCTTTAGAAGCTAATTAGGTTTCATAATGTCATGAGGTTGATGGCCTCATGATGGGATTAGTCTTGTAAAAAGTGACTAAAGAGCTTCTTCCCCTCCCCTCCCCTCCTCTCCCCTGTCCTCCCTCCCATTCCAGGACACAGCAAGAAGGTGGCCATCTGCAAGCCAGGAAGAGAACTCTCACAAAGAACCTAATTGTCTAGTATCTTGATCTTGTTCTTCTCCAGAACTCTGAGAATTCAATTCCCATTGTTTAAGTCACTAGTACATGTATTTTGCTATGGCAGCTTGAGCTAGTAGAGTAGAGGTAATCCCTACCCTGTAAATTAGGGATATAATGAGATGCTGCCTGTATAGCTCTTGGAACAGTGCTGGTCACCTCTAGTAGGAAGTAGTTAATGAGTATTAGCATTATTACTTAATAATTACATTCATTACTGTGCCTTTTTTCCAATTCCTTTGCAGGATTTTTACTCCTGGTAACTTTGCTAAAAACTTCCCAATCTAATGGTAAACTGATTGCAGAGCATGTGGCTGAGATGATAGGTAGTAAGGACTAATTCTTGTCACTGTCTTTTTAACTTTGTTGCTATAGATTAATTTCTGTCCAAGCATTTCATCTTTGTCCAGCACATATTTGTATAAGAACAAAAATTCCATCACCCTTCATTCTGGGTTCAGCCTGTCCAAGAGAATAAGCCATCTCATGTGGTTGCACATCTCATCATTTTCTGGTGATGTTCCTTCTTGTGGAGCACACTGGTCAGCTGTCTCCTGGGTGGTATCTTGCACATGTGTTTCCCATTAAAGTAGCAACTAAAGAGTGGCAACTGTGAATCTTTTTTGGCTGGTTCTCATGTTCTGGTTTCTTCTTCTGTAATTAGCCTGGGGTGGAAGTTTTTGGAGGAAAGAGGCAGAGGCTTATTTATGAATTGAAAATTGGACCTGATGCATATAACACTGGGTTAAATAGCTTCAACTTAGTTGTGATGAAAACTTTCCCCTGGTTCTCCCTCCCTCATTAAAATGTCTGTATAAGTAGATTCATTGGGCTTCACATTTTTATAATTATCAAATGTTTAATTTTGTTTTAAAAATCATGTTAAAATATTGAATACTTGATTGAAGCTATAAAATTGAAGAGAAAAAAAAGGAAGGAGTCAAATGTCTCTGATTATTTTAAGGACAATATTTTATCCTGGTGAATAACATTTTGGAATCACCTAAACACAGGTGAACAAGCTATTGGGGATCACTTTTAATAGTTTATTATTTTACTTATGTGAAATACATTATGCATGGCCACTCTGGAAAATGCTTGGAAATTTATTGTGAAGTTAAACATACATTTACCATGTGACCCAGTCATCCCACTCCTAGAGAAATGAAAACCTATGTTCGCAACAAACTTGTTCACAAATGTTTACAGCAGTTCTGTTCACAATTACCTCAAACTGGAAACAACTCAAGTAACCTTCCAAGGGTAAATGGATAAACAAACTGTGAAGCACACATACAATGGAATACTACTGGGCAATGAAAAGGAACAAACTATTAAGTAACAATTTGGATGAATCTTAAAGGCATTTGAGAAAGGTTATATAACATTCTTGAGAAGATGAAACCACTGTGACAGAGAATAGACCTGTGGTTTCACAGGGGTTAAAGTAAGAGCACCAGAGTATTTTTTGGGGGGCGGGAATGATAGAATTCTTCTGTGTCCTAATTGTAGTGGCAGTTCTATGACTCTATACATGTATTAAAATTCATAGAACTACACACCAAAAGAAGTCAGTTTTATTGCATTAATTAAAAATAAAAAGGTTGGTTGGATAAAACAAGACATTATGTGTCTTCCAGGAATATAAATGATTGCCCCATGGTGGTATGCCATGAGGTTTTAAAATATATGTTGGTTTCAATCTATTATAGAATTTCTATACAGGGAGGAAGTGTCAGGAAGAGATTTATTTTTTACTGTTGTGCAAAATGAAGGGAAGGAGGAAGATGAGTTCCATTTTACCCATGATTTACACACAACACCAAATAGGACCATATAATGAGTTAATAATACTGACAAATTGCTTTTTGAAATCTCTAATCTTCACCACTTACTAACTTTCTGATCTTCTTTGCATTTTCAAAAATGAATTGCTTCTGGCTTCTGATTCTGAGATGCTGGAGATGGGAAGTAGTTGGGTCAAAAGTGGGAGTTCATTTTCTTTTATACTGCACATGAGCTATTCATATCCTACCATCTGAAACTAATTTGTTGTGTGTAATTTCTTCCATAAAGTCGCTGGAATAAACAATGCATGCACAGCTCCTTAGATGTGTATTCAGCAGGGACTTGCTTGCCTGTGTGTGATTTTCAACTCTCTCAGAACTTTCAGAAGTACCATCCAGCACTTGGGATGTCATGTGGGTTCTCAGAGGGCCTATTATTTATAAACTAGGGTATGTGTGTGTTTGTGTGTGTGTGTGTTTATCTGTGACTGATGTGATATGGGCCATGTTTCCCATTCCCAAATAGTTTCTAAGTACAGTTAAGTGGGTTAGTAATGGGGAACAGACAGGCCCGCTCTATGCCTCTGGTCCAAATAAACACAAGATTGGGATTGTTTAGTCAAATGGGTGAGAAGTTACAGTATTGTGGTTTGTCACTTGACTCCTGAAAGTCACCTCAGATGGTGGCAGTTAGTTGGTGGGTGTGGTCTGACATCACTTCTGTGATATGGATTCCAAACCATCTCACAAAGTTCCTCAAACCCCTCTGCCTCCCATGCTCACTGCCAGGAGCTTTGCTGGGTGATAGCAATCTGACCTTGCATGTGTCTTCACAGTCCTTACAATGTGAGCAAGTCCTTTTTAAACCACTCATACCCAAGTGCATTTTGCCTCTTTGAAAGAGGAACTGTCCTGGGGCCAATATGGGTCACTTCTAGTGCTATTTCTCCAAAAAATAAAATCCATATGTTCATTTTGTCCCCATAATTAAATGAAAATACTAGGCTTAAAGATTCCCTTTCTGCATGTGTATACTATCATCATTACTTTAAGGCAGAGAATATAATTACTACGGAATATTTTAGAATGTTCTTGTCAGATCTGGAAATATACTTTTGAGATCTTTCTTGTAGCAAAACGAATCCTTCTCCAGGAATCTTCTGGCTAACACTTGAACTTTGGCACATGGTTCCCTCTTGCCTAATTTCCTTGGATGCCATCAGTTCTTATGTTGTTCAAAAGTATTTTTGGAACATCTATATACCAGGCACTGTTCTCGGTACTGAAGAAATAAGACAAAGGGCTTCGTGGAGTGGGGGACAGAATAAACAAGGAAATAAAAAGTAATGTTAGAACATGTGAAATGCCAGGAAGGAAATAGAACATAAATAAAATAGAATGATTGCACTTGTGGAAATAATGTATTACTTTAGCAGGTGGTCATGGAAGACCTTCTGAAGAGGTCACATTTGGGCTGAGTCCATAAATAAGAAGCCAGCCATGTAAAGATTGAGGGAAGAACATTCTAGAGCAGGTTGTTTATTCATCAGGCACTAAACTCGTCATGTTTAAGGGGTCCAACTTTCCCCTTATAGTCAGGATCTATCACCCTAGCCCCTGCAGCAAATCTCTTCTTTACCTGTTGATTTAGAGGCATGAGGAGTGCAAAGTAGCTAAGCAATGGTCTTAACTTCCAGTTCTCTTGGAGGAAGCATCCCTGCATTTGGAACTAATATCTCAAGGCCAGCAGAGCAGAAGTAATGGGAACAGGAAGCAGAAGTGTTACTGGCAGGTAACTAAGGATAATAGTGAGTGGTGCTACTCTCATTTCCACTCCTGATTTTTAGATCCATGCATCCTAGGTGACTGAGAAATAGCACCATATATTGGATGCTGATTCAGAGCATATACAGCCTTCTGGAGAACATTGCCTCAGCCCTACAAGATATTTCCATCCAGCTGGTGCTGTAAATGAGTCTTCAAATGGTTATTCCACCATCCATCGGGATAGTTGTTTCAGGATGGTGGGGGACATGGTAAGAATCCCATGAGCATGGGCCTATTGTTGCGCTTCTATTGCTGTGAAGTGAGTTTCTTGATCAGAATGAACGCTGTGTGAATACCATGAGGATGGATAAAGCATTCTGTAAGTCCATAGATGATAGTCTTGGCAAAAGCACTGCATGCAGTGAAGGCAAATCCATACCCAGAGTAAGTATCTATTCCACTAAGGACAAAACACTGCCCCTTCCATTACGAAAGCAGTCCAATATAATCAAGCTGTCACTGGGTGGCTGGCTCATCACCCTAGGGAGTGGTGCTAAATCAGGGACTCAGAGTTGGTCTCTGCTGCTGGCAGATTGGGCAATCAGAAGTGACTGTAGCCAGGTCAGCCTTGATGAGTAACAATCCACATTGCTGTGCCCATGCAAACCCTTCCTCCTTGCCACTGTGGCTACTTTGTTTATGAGTCCATTGGGCATCAGCAAGAGTGACTGGGAAAAGAGGCTGACTGATACCCACAGAATGAATCATCTTATTCACTTGGTTATTAAAATCCTCTCCTGTGAGGTCACCTTTTGGTAAACATTAGCCCAGGACAAAAATATCTTCATGTTTTTTTTCCCCATTTCCTTGTCACTAGTTTTCTAATGATGTTCCTTCCAAATTCCTGACTATCCAGCCAAATCATTGTCCATAGCCCATGAGTCAGGATATATAATTTCATTTCTGGTCATTTCTCTTTTCAACCAAAGTGAGCAACCAGGTACAATGCTTGAAGTTCTGCCTACTAGGAGGATTTCCCTTCACTACTTTCCTTCAAAGTGTCCCAGAAAGAGGCTGTTGCACTATAATTGTCTACTTTCAGGTGGTGCCTGCATATCCTGCAGAACCATCTATTGTAGAAACCAGGTCCAAGTGTTCTGTTCCTCTATTAGCTGATTGTAGGGAACTCTCCATGAAACCACAGACACTGGCTGGGAGGAGAGGGCAGTGTAGCAAGAGGAGGGCCCATGGGCATATGGGCTGCTTTTTCATATAACTTACTTATACCTTCAGGATATGTCATATGATGATAAAGTACTCCTGTGCATGTCCAACTGTATGCCTTGGTGGATCAGGTAACACTCAGTTCTTGATGGGAAGTTCATGTCGAATGTTAACTTGGTGGTCTTTGTTAAGCATTAAGGCTCAGTAGCAGGCCAAGAAGTGTTTCTCAAAGGAGAGTCATTATTTATGGAGGATAGCAGAGCCTGCTCCAAAATCCTAAGGCCCTGTGCTGTGTTTTCCCTATAGGGCCCGACAAAGACTCCACACAGCATTCCCATCTGCTACTGACACTTCAAACACTATTGGATCTGCTGGATAATATGATTCAAGTGGCAGAGCAGCATGCACAGCAGCCTAGTCCTGTTGCACAGCCTTCTTTTGTTTCAATCCCACTCAAAATGAGCGGTTTAGGGCACTTAGTAAATGGGCTGGGATAACACATCCAAATGAGGAATAGGTTGCTTTGAAAATCCCAAAAGGTCCTTAGGTACTATACTTTTATTTTATTATTATAGGAGGGGGCCAGAATCAACAACTTATCTTTCACTTTACAAGAGCTTTCTTGACATGCCCCATACCACTAGGGCCCTCTAGAAGTTTCACTGAGGTAGAAGAACCCTGAATTTTTACCTTTTGCTCACTAGTTCAATCAGCATAATGGCATCAATGCAATAGACCAGTATGATATCTTGTGGAGGGCAAAGGTGATTTAAGATCTTCAAAACTGTATTGTGACATATGGTAGACAGTCAGTATACCCCGCAGGCAGGACAGTGAAGGTGAATTTCTGGCTGTACCAGCTGAAAACAAACTGTTCCTGGTGACCCCTATTAACAGGTATGGAGAAAAAAAGCCTTTGCCAGCTCAGTAGCTGCATACCAGGTACCAAGGGTTGTGTTAATTTGCTCAAGCAATGAAACCACATCGGATGCAGCAGCTGCAGTTGGAGTCACCACCTCATGAGCTTATGATAATCCAGTGTTATTCTGCAAAGGCCAAATAGGTGATGTGAATAGGGATGTGATGGGAACCACTATTTCCACTTCTTTCAGGTCTTTCCTGAAAGCACAAATCTCTGCATTCCCTCCAGGAATAAGACATGGCTTTTGGTTAACTTTTTTTTTTCTAGGTAGAAGCAGTTCTAGCGGCTTCCATTTAGCCTTTCCCACTATTGTACCCAGTTGTGGTCAGGACACCAGCGTGAGAATACTGCCAGCTGCTGAGTACATCTATTTCAATTATGCATTCTGGACCTGAAGCAATAACCCCAGCACAGGTCCATGACCAACTGTGAGACTGATCTGAACTAAAAGTCCACTGATCACCTGACCTCCATAAGCTCCTACTCTGGTGGGTGGACTGCAGTGATATTTTGGAATTAGTGTTAATTCAGAGCCAGTGTCTAGTTGTCTCCAAAAGGTCTGATTATTTCCTTTCCCCAATGCACAGTTACCCTAGAAAAAGGCTATATAGGTGGCTTTGGGAATGGTTGAGAGAAAGATTAACAGGGTAGATTTTTGACAGTGTGCTGGGGTCCTTCTTCAAAGGGACCCAAGCTACCGCCTTCATTCAAGGTTCTGTAAACTGGCTCAGGTCTGGGTGCTACCTGAGGATCATGACTCTCTGTATTTATCATTCAGTTTAGACTTTTGCTCATTTGACTTAGAAATTTTCTGCCTATACAGTGATCCTTCACCTACTGCGGGAGTTACATTCCAGAGACCCCTGCAGTAGGTGAAAATCCATAAAGTAGTGGTGTTATATTTATTTTATTATTTATATATATTTTAAGGCTTTATAAACCCTTCCCACACTCCTATAAACCTTTCCCACTCTCTTATCACACACTCTTATAAGCACTTCATATGCTCTTAAACACTTTCTACACTCTTAAACCTATGTAATTTTAACAACATATTAAATTCTATATGGGTACTCACCAGTGAAGTATACTACACTTGAGTGATGAAGATCATTAATAATGTAGCTGTGCAGTACTGATGGTGATGAAGGTGATGACGAAGAGATGAATGTACTACACAACCAAGAAGACATTACAGCTCTTCTGAAGGTACCACTTCATCAGGCTTCATCAGGTGGTGCAGCATCTTCTCCCTGGGCCATAACTTCCATTTCCACTAAAGGCGTAGGCATAACTGATCATTTTGTCCAAGTGATGAACATAGTTGTGGGGAGTTGCTGGTGCTTCTTTCTATCCACAGAGGCAGCTTCTCCATGCAGAGAAATGCTCTTGAGTCCAAAGCATCTCTGAAATTTGTCAAACCAGCCCTTGCTGGCACTGAATGGAGTTGGTCTGGTGGGAAAAGCACTCGACAGTCCTGCTTCTGCATTGTTGTCCTCATCTTCATCCTTGTCACCATCATGAACATCCATGCTTTCCACAAAACTCTCATAAAGTTTCTTGGCCTTCATCCGGATGGTGTAGGTATCCAGTGACATATACTTCTTCCTGCAGTCATTTATCCACAGGGCCAATGCAGACTATATCCTCACAATGGCCTTATTGCGGTCTTGTTAAAGACCACCCTCTTTTTGTATATTTTAATAAAAAAAAAGAAAAATAACCACCCTTGAACTTCTGGCCAAGATGGAGGCATAGGCGGACACACTGTGCCTCCTCTCACAACCAAGATTAAGGACAGCAAAAATATAGAACCAAAAAAACCCCACCAAAACCCCAAACAGAACAGATAGAGAATTGAATTGTACAGAAGTCTGACAATGATTTACCCGGACTGGTAAGAGGGGTGGAGTCAGCGGCCAGCAGAGAGGGGTCACAGCAGGAAGAAGGAGTAGCTGGTGGTCCTGGGCACACAGGCGGTGGATACCAGGTGCAGGGAGGCAATGAGCAGACCAAGCAAGATGCACAAAGTGGCTGACCATGGTCACACATTCGTGCACAGATAAACCAGGTGAAAACTGGCAGTGAGACGGACTGTGCAGCCCAGGGCCCCAGCGCTGGGAATAAAGCCTAAAAAGCACCAATTGAGAACACTTGTGAGAGTTGGGTGCCAGGAGGGAGTCCCAGACTTGCAGAAGAGTTCGTTGGAGAGACCCACAGGGTCCTAGAATGGGCACGAGCACACCCACATGGAAATCAGCACCAGAGGGGCCCAATTTGCTTGAGGAAAGCTGCGAGGGGACTGGAATCTGAGAGAGCATGAGTAGCAAGCACCATTGTTCTCTCTTGGACCCCGCCCCCACACCCAGCATCAAAACCCAGCAACTGGGCTGCCCTGCCCTGGTGGACGCCTAAGGCTCTGCCCTTCACTATGTAACAGGTATGGCCAGACCAAAAAAAAAAAACAAAAAAAAACAAAAAAAAAACCCAAAACCAAAAAAAACCCCACCAAAAAATGGTTCAAACAGGAGAACAGATCAAAGCCCCAGAGCTAATTCATCTAAGCGACTAAGAGATAGCCAACCTATCAGATGCACAGTTCAAAGCTTTGGTGATTAGGAAGCTCACAGAATTGGTTGATTTGGGTCGCAAATTAGGTGAACAAATGGAGGTTATAATAAGTAAAATGAAGAAAAACACACAGGGAACCAATAGTGAAGGGAGGAAAACTGGGACTCAAATCAATGGAGTGGACCAGAAGGAAGAAACAAACAAACAAACAGAAAAGAATGAAGAAACAAGAATTCAAAAACATGAGGAGAAGCTTAGGAACCTCCACGGCATCTTTAAACGTCCCAACATCTGAATTATAGGGGTATTGGAAGGGGAAGAAGAAGAGCAACAAGTGGAAAACTTATTTGAACAAATAATAAAGGAGAACGTCCCAATCTGGCAAAGGAAATAGATTTCCAGGAAGTCCAGGAAGCTCAGAGAGTCCCAAAGAAGGTGGACCCAAGGAGGAACACACCAAGGCACATCATAATTCCATTAGCCAAGATTCAAATGAAGGAGAGAATTCTAGAAGCAGCAAGGGATAAAGGCAGAGTCACCTACAAAGGAGTTCCCATCAGACTGTCAGCTGATTTCTCAAAGAGACCTTACAGGCAGGAAGGGGCTGGAAAGAAGTATTTGAAGTCTTGAAAGGCAAGGATCTACATCCAAGATTGCTCTAACCAGCGAAGCTGGCTATTTAGAATGGAAGGGAAGATAAAGTGCTTCTCAGATAAGGTCAAGTTCAAGGAGTTCATCATCAGCAAGCCCTTACTTATTATATGAAATGTTAAAGGGACTTATCTCAGAAAAAGAAGATAAAAAATATGACAGTAAAAAGGCAGCAAACTCACAGATATTACCAACCACACCTAAAACAAAAGCCAACTAAGCAAACCGCTACAACAGGAGCAGAAACACAGAAATGGAGATCACATGGAGGGTTAGCAACAGGGGAGTGGGAGGAGGAGAGGGGGGGAAGGTACAGAGAATAAGTAGCATAGACAGTAGGTAGAAAATAGACAGGGGGAGGGCAAGAATAGTGTGAGAAAAGTAGAAGCTAAAGAACTTATGACACATGGACATGAACTAAAGGGGGAAATGTGGCTGGGAGGGGGTGTGCAGGGTGGAGAGGAATGATGGGGGAGAAATGAAACAACTGTAATAGCATAATCAATAAAATATAATTTTAAAAAAAGACCACCCTCTTTGCAGTCTTGTTAAAAGTCATTGTTGCTGTAGACCTAATATTCTTCTCATCTTTCTTTATGTAGCAAAGAGTAGATTCATTTATCCCATGATGGGATCCTGCAGCCATGTAGCTTTTGCTTTCCTTTAACATGTCAAGAAGTTCCACCTTTTCTTTGATGGTAAGCATATTCCTCTTGCGCTTGAATTCACTGCCAGAAGCCTTTGAAGGTGGGGAACATTTGGGTGGCATCATAGGGCTTGAAATAAATTCAAACTTCTATGAAAATTTCACAGAAACACAATACCATAGAGCAACACTATGCGCAGCGATCAGAAGCCAATGTGAAGTGGACAAGGAGAGATGCTGAACATATGGGCACAGCGCAGGAGAGCAAACAGACTCATGCTATGGTCACTGAGCCAATCAGTGCCCAGGATACAGAACACAGTGCTGCGGTTGGTCGCCTTCCATTCCATCAGCTAATAGTGTGCCATGTACAATCTCATGTTGGCAAACTTGCACAAGCGGTAGTGGTGTACTAATTTCCAGTGTGTACAGTACAGTATTCATCTGCTGATGAAATACATATGTATTTTATTTCAATTTAATATTCTTTTAATATGTTTGAATTAATATTTTTATATTGTTTTCAAATTTTTAGGGAAAAATAATTAAAATCATAAATATTATATAAATACCTATATACTGCAAAATCCTACGATATAGCAAAAACTCTGTGATACAGAATTAGATATTTTTTTTTAAAAAACCTGCAATACAGTGAAGCTGGAATAAGTGAACCGTGATATAGCGAGGGACGACTGCACAGGTAAGTAAGAATTTAGTAGGCTTCCTATCTTTTTCGCTTTTAGGATTAACATAATTAACTAGCCAACGCCATAGGCCTGCAGGAGGCAGACTACCTGAATACCATGTGGACTCTGCTGTCCCTAATAGTAACCAGGCTCACCCTGGCTTTGGTGGTTGAGTGCTACCACTTGGTCCACCACCTGGGGATCAGATTACCCCATCGTATTTAGGTTTCCCAACTTAAGTGATGCAGTCCCCACTCTTAAATCTGGCCTGCAGGGAGGAATGATCACAGAATTCTTCAAGGATCCTAGGTTCCCTTATTAATTTATTCCTCATAGTCACAGTGAAAGGTATGTGTCTGGATTTCCCAGGGTGGGTGAGTAGGTCTTACATGACAAATCTACTCTCCCTGTCTTTGAATCCTTTCCTCTACATTAAACAAAAGTGAGCCTGGCATTTCTAACTCACTCACTGTGAGCCACCTTTGGTCCACATTTCAGCCAACTAACCTAACAGACTGTTAGAGCCCTTTCTAACTCCCTGAGCTATAACAACAACAACAACAACAAAAAAAAAAACCACACAGAATCTCTACTTAGTGAACCCATATCAATAAATTTGGCCTGATTTAACTTCATGTCTCTTTCACCATTATCCCTCACTCTTACTATCCATTCCAAACATATTCCATGTAGTTCTGTATGTTTACATTGAAAAACTGAAGTAGTTCTTTGTCTAGTGCATCTCTTCATGGATCAATTGCACCTGATGCCTCACTTGTAGGGGCTTACTGGGACTTGTGTCTAGTTATAGATCTAGAAGCAAAGGAAATTGGTAGGGGCAGGTCCCGAGGAGACTCAGTATTGTCTTACATGGAAACTGCCACAGTGGAGGCCTTTAGAGTTTCTTCAGGGAGGGCAGGGTTAATCACCCTGAGGTGAGGGTGGGGGCAGGGTGGGGAGGCCACTCCCACCAGCAAAGAAGTCTCCTCAGAAATTAGAGGCTCAGTATCCCCAGCTTCATCAGGGTCTTCTTACATACCCGCTTTCCAATTTTCAATCCAGTCCAAGACTTGGATATATTGATCTAGAGCTCAGTGAATAGTCAGGGTTAGAGATAGGAATTTGTGATTCATTAGCATAGAGATAGTATTTAAAGATAAGGGATGCCATACGGAAACCCCACCTCCTCAGTAGAGACTATAGATAAAGGCCTGAGGACCTAATTAGGAAAGTTGCTAAATTTTCGTATTCAGGTATGCACCCTTGCTCTGGAAATAAGAATGGAATGATTTACAGTACAAACAACTCATTTATTCAATTACTAAGAGCCTAATATGCATCAGGAAATCTTCTAGGTGCTACAGATACCACAGTGAACACTACACAGTCCCAGCCCCAAGGGTGTCTACATACTGGTGAGGATGAGAGACAATAAAAAAACCAAGCAAGTATGCAACGAAATATCAAGTAGTGATAGGTACTATGAAGAAAAATAAAGCTGGGAAAGAGGACAGAGAGTGATGAATTGAAGGGGCGATTTCACATAGGGTAGTTGGGGAAAGTGTTTCTGAAAAGGAATAGGGACTTGAAGTGAGAGTGCTAGCCATTGACTGTCTGGAGAATGGAGCAGCGCTGAGTATGCAAAGCGAGGAAGAATGTCAGGAACTGATTGAAAGGGAAGCTAGGGGTCTCCTTCTGCCTGGTCTTAAGGAGATGGAAGGAAAGAAGGAGTGAGGGGCTAAGTCTTTTCTCCCTGTGGGGAATGTATTCAGCTGAGAATATGAAAAAAATATTCTATGTATAGTATATAATATGGTAACATTGTTTATTAATTTATTTTGCAAGTATCTACAAAAGCTGTGTTATTGCTTGTATATAATAATGTCCAACCCATGTTAAAGAACATCTACTTTAGGACTGTCACTCCTCTGAAAACTCTTGATTTCACACAGAATACTATAAATTGGTTTTTGGTCTGCTCCCTTAACTAGTATGTAAGCTCCACTGGGGTATCGATTTTGCTCACTGCTATATCACAAGTGCCTAGATAGTAGCTGGTACATAATAAGTGTTCAATAAATGTTTGAGAAATAAATTAGTAAGTGAAGTAAAATGAGCTTGCTCATCAATGCACTGTGGTCCTTCAATTAGAACATGCTGAAAATACAAATGAATTTAGGCTAGTTGAAAGTTGAATCTAACTAACATGTTATCTTTTATAGTAATTGCTTTATAGAGTTTTTCTCTTATAACTTCAGTTTTAGTGGTAATAGTGGGAAATAATCCCTACTCAAAAAGGAATACCTGTTCAAATGCCATGAACTCTGAAGTTAAAAAAACAGATAAGATGGCAAAAAGTCTATATATACTCTTTGTGCACCTGAAATTTTAAAAATCACCAGCAATTTTTGATTGTTTTATTTAGGAATAAATTTAGCAAGGAAGGTACACGTATATTATAGGCATAAATTAACTTCTCTGGTTTCAGTGATAAGTCTATGAGTGGTAGGTTAGAGGTAGGTATTTCAGCAGATTAGGACCACCTATCTTAGAAAATTTCTCTTCAGGGTTAAATTAAGAGTGCTTATTTTATTATATAACCATAAGTACATCACAGCAAATCTAACTCGAGGTGCTTACTGAGTCTTGTTTGTGTGTTTATGGCTCTAAAATATTGGCCGTATTCTATTTCTTTTTTACTGAATTTATTGGTGTGCCACTGGTTAATAAAATTATGTAGGTTTCAGGTGTACAGTCCTACAATATATCATCTGTATGTTGTATTGTGTGTTTCCCACTCTACGTCAAATCTCCTTCCATCAGCACTTATCCACCCTGTACCCTCTTGTACCTCCCCTAACCCCTTCCCCTCTGGTAATCATAATACTATTATATGTATGTATGAGTTTGTTGTTGTTTGTTTGTTTTTTGCTTATTTCTTACAGGTGCTTGTTTAGATGCTGAAGGCAATGCATTAGGAACTGATGGTGACCGATTCTTATCCAATCAGTTCCTGATGCAGTATCTGCGACATCAAAAACTCTGTAATTGTTATATTAAGTCTCATTTATTTCCAAATGTGGCAACTTTGTTCTGTTTTGTTCCTATATATGAAATTTTCAGTTAAGTAACTCTTTTTAACATGTTGCATAATAAATCAATTTGAAGTCACACTAATGGATCATTTCCCCAATAATGTGTGCCATGCTCATCTAGCATAATTATTTATTTCACTGCAAACTAGTGTGGATAAGTCTCTTTTAGAGAGGATATTTGAAAAATAGTTTTTCCTTAGCCACTCATTCCTGTTTTTAACTTTTTAAAAATTTTTAAAAAATATTTTATTTATTTACTTTTAGAGTGGGGAAGGGAGGGAGAAAGAGAGGGAGAGAAACATCAATGTGTGGTTGCCTCTTGAGCACCCCTTCCTGGGGACCTGGCCCGCAACCCAGGCATGTGCCCTGACTGGGAATCAAACCAGCGACCCTTTGGTTTGCAGGCTGGTGCTCAATCCACTGAGCCACACCAGCCAGGGCATCATTCCTGTTGTTTAATGATAATTTGAAAAATATTAAAGTCCTAAGGTATATATAAATGAGACAATCCAATGACTATTTAATTTCAGATTCATTAACTAGGATAAACTGCATATACACTTTCAAGATATGTTTATCTTGAAATATGTTTATCTTGAAATATGTTTATCTTTTTAACTACACTAGAATTCTAGCTCATTGAACTGGTAAGGTTAGGGTTAGAATTAGCAGATATAGGAGGTGTATGACACCAAGGAGAATGTAATGGCCAAACAGACAACCCCAAGAATGTTATTGGTTTTCTACTTTATTGATCATTTTACTTTTGATGATCTTATTAGATAATTTTAATTAATCCTCTAGAATTCCCCCAAATATAGAATGAATGAGGGTCTCCAGTATTACTTAGCAAATCCATCCTTCTGTCCAATGGAACTTTTAGGGGGTATCTGGGGAACTTACATGGGGTATTTTGGACATAGACAGTAGGAAGTAATTGGGTAGGAGATTTGGAAGTAGAATAGAGGTGGAGCTGAGTGTGGGGGATCACAAGATGGAGACTGGGCAGTCCACTCCCTGATTACCATCTCTCTGTATTCATTTATCTGGATCCCAAATGGGACTGAGAGTTGTTTTCTTCATATTTTTATTTTACAAATGGTGAAATTTTGGAATACATTAAAGTATTTCAGGGACACAATTTCTAACTTATTCTCTCTTTTTTAGTAGAGTTCTTATCTGTGGTCACAGTATCTCCCCAAGGTTTTTCCAGAGAGATGTTTCTAGCATGTCCAGTCCAGGTGACAAGACTGTCAGACAGGTAGGGGGCGGCCTTATGTGTTCCTAGAGTTATTGTGAACTCCTTTCTTCTCCCACGATTTTCACCATACTGTTCCCATAACTCCTACTCACCCTTCAAATCCCTACCTCATTTCAGTCTAGATGAGGTCTCCCCATTCTTTGCTTACAGCACTTAACTATCTATAATTACAATGGAGATGTTTACATGTTTGACTTAAAAACCAACCCCTCTACTAGACTGAGGACAGGGATGGTTTGTTTACAGCTACATGCCTAATACAGAGCCTAGTACCTCATTGGCATTAAGTTCTTGTTGAGTGGAAAATGGAAAGCAGCTGTATTTTATGGGGGGAGGAACTTGAAGCTGGAGTTTCTTCTTGATCAGGCAGGTTGGCTGAGCTTACAACCTTCCCCATAATTTCCCTCTTCAGACCACCAAGTTCATTGCTAATAGAGTGAGTGGCACAAATGCAGCAAGTTTTGAGAATATGAATTAAACAATTCCATATGTTTAGCAGTTCAGCCTATGAGGATTACCTAGAAAATCGGGTACCTGCTGAGAAGCTCTAGCTAATATATGATTGAGTCTGTGACCAGGAAATTTTTCTTTAACTTTGCTCTACCTTAACAGAAGACAATTCTGGCGTGGGTAGCATGGGCAGCTTTAGAATTCATGGGGATTTTGTAATGATCACTGAAGGCATAACCCCCTTTTGTTTTATTTTGTTTTGCTGCTGTTTTGATTTTGGGAGGGGATAGGGAAAAGGGTATTTGCCAAAGGAAGACAATGATGGTACTTTCTGAGCATTCAGCAACTAACTGTTCATCCTCCGGTAGCACAGCATGGGAAGAGGCACAAAAAGTTCTCGTCTGGGTGTCCACAAATATTGTGAGCCTGGAGCTATTTTGCAGCCTTTATAGGGATGCTGCTAGAATGTCTCCAGCTACTTTGATTCTCAGTGACTTCACAGGCTTTCCTGGTGGCAAATGGAACCTTGGCCTGCTTTGAACCTGCCCACATTCCTTATCACATCCATTCAGATGTAGAGGTTAATAAAGTCTTTTGGTGACACAAGGATGATCATCTAGATGCTCTCAGGTTGAGACTTCCTCACAGCAAAAGGCTTCTTGCAGCAACTAAAGGTCTTGGTCAGCCTTCTGATCCAGGTGAGTCCCCTGCTCTAGCTGTCTAATGGGGTTGAAAATCTTTCTTGCTTTTTTTAGGCTAGAACTGAAATGTTGATTTCTAGCTCTAAAGAGGCTCATTCGAGAGTTATTGGGGGGAAATGAGCTCAAAAGAGACCTTTGCTGTTTTTTGGGAACTGACAGGTAGTGTGGAAAGCCAGGAAATCAGCAGAGAAATCATTTGACCTCTTGACTTCTGCTGCTCTGGTAGGCACCAGAGCTGTGTGATGGTGGGACATCTTAGGGCTGGAAGTCTATATATACCAGGGGAGGAAACCAGGGATGCTTAGAAAATACTCAGTGCAAGCTTTGAGCACCACAGCTGAAGTACATGCTAGCATACCAGGTGAGGGCAGAATCAGGCTGCATCTAAAGAAGCAGTTTTGGGATACCCTTTGTATGGGACTGTAGATAGCCCAAGGGTTATGGGAAGTACATGATCACTGTGTCTCCTAAGGGCAAAGCCAAGTCCAAGCCTAGAGATGAGGCCTGACACAAGCTGTGCTCAGAGACTTAGTGAGCTGAGATCTATGGTCAGACAGGAACATACAGGCTGGGGGATGAAGAGACTATGGCTACCAGTACTGAGCAGAAATAGAACTCATATTTTTAGCAATGGCTCAGGATCACAGATTTAGCACACACTGAAGATGCAGGCCTGAGGACTAGTAGTAGGCTCTGCCTGCTTGCTCTGGGAAGAGAAGGGGTAACAAGTGACATGCTGCTGGTGCTGGTGACTGAGGCAAAGACTTAGTTCCCTGCAGCCTGAAGAAGGTCTCAGATAGTGAGCAAGACAGAGAGTAACTACTAAAAGGCTGGGGACCCTGATGCGCTCCACCTTTAGTGAGGAGTGGCATAAACCAACCCCATCTAACAACAATATTTTGAATGTCTCATTGGCAGAGGTGTCAAATCCTTCCCTTGTTTTGATGCTAATTACTACCAGAATGCAGGTTCAGAATTTTAGATTCTATGTGGCTGAAAATATAGGTGATTTTTTTCCTTAAAACAACAATACAACTAATTAGTTGCCAAACGTTGGGGCTTCTGATTCCTCAGCAGCCAGCTTCCTTTTTGATCTTTCATACCAGTGTTCTTGGTAGGAACCCACTTATCTTGTGGTCTACGCTCCTAAAGTTTACTTGCAAGGAAGTTACTCAAAACTCATAATAGCTATTTTTCTTTAGAGAAAGTTTATAAATGATTAGTTGCTGAGGAAAATTTATTTGACCTATGTTACATATAAATAAGTCTTGCTACTTCTGTTAATCAGCTTAACAATAACCCACAACCGTCGGACCAACTAAGTCTTGCCACTTCTGTAATTAAAACTTTCCACTTGTTTCTCAAGTCATTACCATGGTCCACCCAGCTACCCCTCCAACCTCATTTCCTACCAGTTTTTCTCTCACTCCATTCCATCCGCAGTCTTCTTGTGAGGCTCAGATACAATGATTCTCACTTCTGGCTGCACATTAGAATCCTCTGGGTAGCTCTTAAATAGTGATGCTGGGCCCACCCCAGGCATTCTGATTTCATCCATCTGTGATGGATGCAGTCCTCAACATTGGCATTTCTAGAAGCTCCCCTGTTGTGCGTATGTGTAGAGAGTACTACAGACATTTATAGACAGAACAATACACCTACTGCTTGTACAAGCAGGGCTACAGGCAGAGTTCCTGACACACAGTGTGCACTCAGCTATTTAAAAAACATCTCTTATCCTCTTGAACTGCATTCGTTTTCTTACCTATTGAAAAAGGAGAATTTCCTATCCTGTTTGAAAAATTGTCACCAAGAATTGGAATGGTGAATTTTTTAATGTTTGAAAAAAAAAAAAAAAACAAACAACGGTTATTTTAACTAGCAGGAAGATATAGATGGCATTTGGAAAGTTTCAATGGCTTTAAAAGGGCCTAATGAACCCTGAGAATTAATATGAAGCCTTCTTCTTACCAGAAGTAAGTTATATTTTGGCTTATAGTTTAGTATTTCCTGTAGTCTGGGAATAACTAGTTCTCAAATTGACTTCCTACCACCCAACATCAATTTCTGGCAAGAAAACCTAATACATCATATTATACTAATCTGCCTCAATGGAAAAAATGTAGTTTAATCAGATAGAAACATAGGCTTCTTGTTTTCCTGAAGATACTCAAGAAGCTATGTGCCATTCAAGATCTTTGAAATAGCATCTGTAATAATTTGTTAAACATACATTTAATTATAAGTTTGCACCATCTAATCTGTTTTGTGCTGCTGGGTGAATGAAGAAGAGAATAAGCCTTGATTTTTTTATCCCAAGGAATTATATTTGTTTTTCTTGTTTTTGCAGAACACAGTTTCCTGCTCCTGTTTCCAGGAGTCATCAAGAATTAGAACTAGGTAGAGCTCAAGTCCTGTGGTGACCTTGGCTTGAGCCAGAGTTGATTCTAAATTTTAATATCAATGAGGTCAGTTGAAATTGAAACACTCACAAAAGCAATAAGGAAAAGCCATTCAATGTGATACACTGGGTAGTTGAAGTTTGAAGAGGGTCTGTCAGGAGATCATCCTCTTTTGGACTGCTTAAAATTTAATCTAGTAGCACCCACAAAAAATGTGGGAAAAGCTTTCTGAAGGAAAGCATTTTAGGTTCAGCTTCTAACACTCAAGCTCCTTTGGTTGCAATTTTTAAAAAACCAAGTAGCATTGAAGGAGCACTTTAAATAGCATGTGAATCCAATAAAGGCAAATTAATTCCCAAGACCAGTTGCTTTTCCAGTACAACAGGGCTTCAGAAAAAGACTTCAGTAAAATCAAAAGAGGTCAAGCACGAAACAAGAGCAGCTTTTCCCCCCTTGGCATGAAACAAATATTTGATACTCTAATTTTGGTGGCCATGCAAGTCTTTTGATCCATTAGGACAAGGAAATTGCTCTGTTTAGCATAATCCCAGAGACCACTGTGGGGATTGTATGAACATCTCACAGTTGCCAGCTGAGATTAAGCCAACTCACAGCCATCCAGGTTAGGCCTGCAAGAAGAAAAGCATGTGAGCAGAGACGCACAAATGTCTTGGTCAGAAGCCTGTCGTTCACTGAATGCACGAGCTGTAAGACCTGGCATTGAAGTATTGTGAGACAAGATCACGCTATGCCTCTTGCTGAATTAAAATCTTATTTTCACACATTTCTGGCACATGCATCACTGTGCATGTAATGTTGTAAAAGTATAATTTTTGCATTTAGAAAGGGTTTTGCTATTTAATCTTTACACAATAAGAAACACCATCAGGTAGGAGTATAGGTAAATGTAAAAGCAATTACTTGAAAGCCGTTTTAAAACATATGTTATGAAGAATTTGGGAATACTAAAGCCAAACACTCTAAAATACTTCCTAATTGCAAGAAAACCAACAATTATATAAGTAAAAAAGTAATGGTCATACACTCACCAAAGAAGCAGGTGCAACAACAGGGTCCAGTTCTCCACCTTTTTTTAGATGGTAGCTTCCATGTCCTTCCTTTTTCTCATGCTGCTTTTTCACACCTAAGTGGAATTGAGGCATGAGTCTTAGCCCCTTCAGTCCACTGGGTGTTGCTAATTAATGGTAGGAACAAAGATCAAGAAAGGAGGGAGGAGGAGATGCCTGCAGAGGTTCACCATCCTCTGCTGCAGGGATTTAACTCCAGTGAGCGTGAGAAGAACCAGGGGTGCTTGTTACAAAGGCAGATCCCCAGGACCCACTTTCAGGTTTTGATTCAGTAGGTCTGGTTTAGTGGACAGGATTTGAACTTTGCCAGGGATTCCCCCTGACATTCTAGCTTCATTTCACACTAGACCATTTCTTCCCCTACATTGTACATTCCAGCTAACTTGAAGTTGCAAGAATCCAATGAGCTGCATTATGCCTTTGCTCAAACTTGGAATGGTTTCTGCCCCCTCTCTCCTTCATCTAACACACCTGTGCACAGGCCTTCAGACACACCTTGTGTGACTGACACATGTGCTGAATCTAAGATAACATCAGACACTACGTCTACTCTTCGGTTCCCCCGTCTCTGTGATTATGTTCAACTTGTACTCTTTCTGTTTTGGCACCTGTTATACATATGGTGTTTTCTTGCTTACATGTTGTTTCTCTCATTAGATTGTGAACTTCTAGATGTAAGGACCATGTCTATTCATCTTTATAGTCTCAGCCATAAAATTCTCAGCATAGCATCTGGTATTTAATAAGTACTAATAAAAATTTGTTGAACTAAATCAAATGTTTCTTGGTGCAAAGAATTATATATTCCAGTTCATAACTTGTCCTTAAATAACTGAGACTTGACTGAATTAGGATAGTGATAATTTGCTGAGTTAGAAAAATGTCTTTTCATGAAAAAAAAAAAAAAAACTCAGGCAAAAATAAAAGCACAGAACAATTGAGAAAGAACAAGTGAATATAATCTTGTTTTCCATATAAGCTCCTAAGTAAAAGGCTGCTTTTTTTGAAAAATAAAACTGTCTGTTCACTGGAATTTAACATTTAAACCATAGTTCTAAGTTTATTTCTGGAGTCAAATTGCTCAGGATCAAAAATAAATAGATTTTATCCTAATTTAAAAAACAAAGGCCTGTCATTTTTCATGTCTTTTCTCTCAGGGGGTTAGTATGAATCAAATCCCACTTCAGATGCACGATGGTTCCTTTTTTCTTTTCTCTTAACCTTAGATATAATTTTTCTTTCTCCTAGAAGTTTTAATACTGAAAAGTGACTATAAAGAGATAGGGAGAAAAAGGATGTAGTTCTTCTTCCCTCTACTGGAAAACATTAGAAAAAGATAAAAAAATGGAAATACTGTATGTTGATGGGGAAGATGAGATAGCTGTGGGTGAACCCAAGACATAGGGCATGTCATGCCCACAACTGCAGTGGGGAGGGCTCTCAAGGGTGAGCATAGACACATACTTTGCTGCCTTGCCCACCTTACTGGGTTGTTGAGATGGGCATTTAAAAGGAAAAAGGAGGAAACTGACAGAAGTAGTTTTGGTAACAATGCTAATGTACTAGATAGCAGAGGTAGATAAGCTGAAAAATAGCAAGTGAAGCATCAAGGAGTAAGCTATTTCTAATGCTATCTACACATCTGTATAAATATTTTCAGGATTTTACCAAAGGAGAGGAACTTCTAAATCCATAATAGGATGTTTCTTCAGTTGTATTTGGGGTCATGGCGATGCATGCATTTGTAATCTTGATTCTGTTGGAGACTTTCTATAGATTTGTATTTGAACGTAACAAAAATGGGCCATTGGATTTGTCGAGATGGTGGCAATTTGTAGTATTTCCTTGAAAACCAGTGTTAGTTATTCAAAGCTTGAATTATCTAGGTACCTTCTGAAAACTTGGAAGGATTATCCTTCCTGCTGCAAACTGACTGTGGACATAGCACATGAGCTTTAGAGTAAGGTAGACATGACGTGACTCTTCATTCTACCACTTACTAGCTGTGGGATTTACAGCAAATTTATTTAGTTTACTAGAGCCTCAGTTTCTGCATTATTAATACTTATGCATGAGATTGTTAAGAACTAAGTGTGATAATATTTCTTAGTACAGAATCTGATAGCTAGATACTCAATACACTCTAGTTTAATTTTATTTTTACTACCATCTACTTTGGTTAACTCAATTATGTTTCCTTTTCTTCAAATTTCCAACCTCTAGATTTTAGAAAAGGTACCCAAATTCTACTCTTATTTTTTATGCTTATGTCTTCTTTATTATTTTTCTCCTTCCTAGTAGTTTTTCACATCTACTTTACCTTGCTTGAGTTACTGATTTTTTTTTATTCATGTACCTGGGCATACTAGGTGTAGGTGAAGAGATGTCTTTGTCCCTACAAATGGGCTTGAGTTTACATGACATTTATTGTTTCTCAGAATTACATGGTGCCTTGAGTTGATATAGCAATATTTATAATTCAGTTTTCTCTTCTTTATGGATATGAGCACTTATAATTTGAGACATGTTGTTTAGAAATTATGTCTTCTCTTAGACTTGAAGTCTAAATTCTGAAACATCTCAAGACTTTGGGTATTTAAACTCACACAGGTACTTGAATAGTACTAATTTTGTCACAAATGGATATTTTTTGCAGTCCCCTTTTGGAAATTAACTCAAAACAGAGATAGAAAATCCACAAAAGCCAACTGAAAAGGTAGGTGGGTGAGGGTGAGAAGACCTACAAGGACCTAGTTAATATGACTGTCCCCTGAATCCTGATTTCTTAGCAGTCGTGGTGTTGACCTGAAGGTTCCCAGGAACAAACTTCTGTCTTTGATTTCAGAGTGGGACTCACTCTCCATGCAATAACTTTTGGTCAAGTCTGCCTCCTTTTACCTTGTCTTCCTGTTCTTTTGGAACTGGGACTATGAATCCTCCATGGTGTGAAAGATAGCCAAACATTATTTATTATTTTTGTTGCCTCGTAGGCATTCAGAAAATGTTTGGCTTTGAATTGGTTTCAGGAAAATAGTTGGCTGGAGTTTCAAATGAGCATTTTGGCCGGAATTTTGTTAAATACCAGTTTGAAGCTGAATTTTGGTAAAGCTGCCCTGAATACATTTATCTTTGTCAATGGATTTGTTTGTTTATTAAGTGCATATTTTCTGAATTTTTGTGGGAAGGGAAGGTCAGACAGAGGAGCATGAGGATTACAAGGATTACAAATAGAGAAAGGGATTCATGGAGTATGGTGTCTAGAGATAAGGCATTACGAGAAGGGAGTCTGAGTCACACTGTGCATTAGTGGTGTCCAGCCTGAGGCCAAAGCCAGAACTGCCATTGAGCTGAGCTTCCCAATGGTATGTTTTCCTCATTCTGGATGGCAGAGACATTCCTGAATAGGTAGTCACAATTCATGACAGGGTAGAAGTGTAATTGATATAAAGGACAGTTTCCATAAAAAAGGCTTTATCCTTCTCTGTTCAAGTTTTTCCAAACCCTTAAAAAGAAGCCAGCTCTACTTCAAGAGACATTGTGTGTCCTTTATAACTAGAGCCAAGTAGATGAATAAATAACGTTTTCAAGGAAAGCCATTAACAGGTTAGATAATAATTCTGATATGAGTAACCAAAGAGAAATACATGAAGTAGTTGCTATTAGAACAGGCATTAGAGGTTGCTTGTGTATAACTGGGTTACAATCCCTAAAACTTGGTTTACGCCACATTCCCTTTCTTAAAATAAAAGAATATTTTGAGGACATCAGAGACTTAGCACCAAGTCATTCCCATGACATAAAGCATCAATCATGGCCAACAGGGTTGTTGTTACAGCGGCTGAGTCAGCTTAAACCTACCTTCTTTTGTGAGTACACCTGCAGTGAGAGGAGGAAAGTTTATCCTGGAAATTTTTAGGAGAGTGTGTCTAGAATCCCAGACCTCTGAAGATTCTTGTGCTAGAGAATAAACTTCACTCTGTACACTTGTCATAATGTTTTAAGAAGATACTTGGTTTGGGATGATGGAGGAGATGCTATAAGCAACAAACATAAAACAGTGGAAGATAATCAGGTACCTGAAGCTTGCAAACCTTTGTCTTAATGACAAAATGTTGGGCAAGGTTGCACCAGGGCTGACTTACCCACTGTCAGCCTCTTGGAGGCAGGGCCCAGTTTGAGATTTCTTCTGTAACACCCACAGTGCCCAGTGGGGGCCCAACAGCTTCTTACTGAGGGCTAGAGTGCCATGCTACAATCTGGCAGGACCCACATCCTGCAAGAGGGTGGTTATCTCAGAAGAAAATGCATCCCTACAGTCAATTTAATTAACTAGTGACCCAGCAAAATGGCTTAACCCTTACAAGTGTGTGGGTTTTTCACTTTAAAATGGGATCCCAATTTCTATATCATGGGACTGCTAGGGGCTTAAGTAGGCTATTCATGCAAAGTAGCTGATGATGCCTGTTGTAGAAGACTTAGTAAATGATAGCTGCTATTTGATTATTCCTCAACATTATAATAATTTGCATAAGTTAAAATTTTGAGTGGATGCTATTGGCAAACAAACAGATAAACTTAGCTAACCATACTACTGCTAATAATAATGACAGCTGCTATTTAAAGAGTGATTACCATGTGCCCAGCCTTGTACTAAGTACTTTATGTAGATTATTTCATTTCATCTTGACAACAACCCTACTGAGAGGGTTCTTATAGATATCAAACTAAAAATGGAAAAATGTTCAATGTCAGTAATTTTTCATGCAGTTACTAAGCAACTTGGGACTCATTTTCTAGAACTGTAAGTTCCAGAAATACAGTGAGAAAGGAAGGGAAGGGGGGAGAGAGAGAGAGGGGGAGAGAGAGAGAGAGAGAGAGAGAGAGAGAGAGAGAGAGAGAGAGAGAGAGAGAAGGAGGCATAGCCATTTTCTAATCCTATGAGCCTTTCTTGAAGAGGAGCCTGAGAAAGCTACGTAGCCCACACCCAGGAAAGGACACCTAAAGCTTTGTGGGCAGCAGCAAGGGTAGCCAGAGATAGTGCTGTGAGAAAAAAGGAAGGAAACACCTTTTACACTGTTTTTGAGATATTAAGAAAAGATTGGGACCTATTAGAGAGGATAGGGCCCCAGTCTATAGAAGAAAGCCCAAGGCGGGAAAGGAGCCTAAAGAGAGGACATCTGATGAGAGGGGGCCTCTAAAAACAACCTCTAAGGATTGCGCTTGAAAAATTAAAGTCCCTAGGGCAAGAAATAAGGGCTCTGGGAGAGGGAGAATAAGTATTCTCTTGTGAAATCAGTTATTCTGGTGTGGGTTTGCATGTGTTTCAGGAGGGGATGTTGAGACTCTTCATAAATACAAACTTTTACATTATTTTATTGAGGTAAGTGCATGTACATAAAAATGTACAAATCATAAGTGTACAGCTTGGTGAATTATCACAAAATGAACACACCCATGTAACCACCACCCATGTCAAGAAAGAGAACATTACCATCTTCATAAATACTACACATAGCTTTCACATGATTAGTTTCTTAAATGAATTTGTGTCCTTCTAATATAAATATTTGAAATCAAATGTGGCCAGTTAGGATGTATTCTATATAAAGCGAGAGATGAGAACTTGTTCTAAAAAATGAGTTGGAGAAAACACTTAAAGTTCCATAAAGGTGAGATATTAAAATATGAGTAAATTATAATTAAATCCTGAAATAAGGGATAATTTAATACATTTCCAAACCCATTAGGGCATTGAAAATTAAGGTTCAGAGGGGAATCCCCACTAAAAAAGGATTACCTTGTCTTCATTGCCTAGCACCCTAAAGAACATATAGCATTTGGCACTGTTCCAAGCCTGTGGTGTGATCAGTAAGTAGTTGTCAGTAACAATAATGGTGATAAGTTACCTTTTTCTGTAGAATACATAGAGATCCCTGGTTTCCCTAAAGCAAAACCTGCACAAAAAAATAATGACTTTTAGTTTTTCTGAAGCTCCTGGTTGGGGCCTGAGGGATAGAAAATAATCTATATGAATGACCAGTGATGTGTGTTATGCATTCGTTGAAATTATTTTGCCTTTCATCTCTTCCCCTTCCACAACCAAACACAGCTTTGAGTTTTGCAGAGGTGAGGGAGAGGGGAGAAGGAGGGAAAGAAAATAAGAGGCAAGGTGATGAAGAACAGAAGTATGGGAAGGGAAAATAAATGCAAGTTACAGCCACTTAGGAAAGGTACCTTAGTACTTTCTTTTAAGTTATTAATATGACAATTTACCATAGCAAGTAACCACACCTTTTATTAGATCAGATTTTATTATGTGCTATTTTACTTTGGTAGATAATGATTTGTGAGCTGAAGGAAGTTCTCCATGGCAGCCACCTTAGACAGAAAATGAAAAGCCATTTATCAAATGGAAAGATGATCTACTTTTTACAGTCTGTAATATCCTTAATGGGCCTTTCAGTGGAAACTTTACAGAAGACAGAGTGGACAAGTGATGTGTAAATTTGACCATGAGTAATAGGTTTGGTAACATTTACCTATTCTAAGTGCTAATCCAAGCCTCGTCTTACAAAACCCCCAAAATGGTCCCTGCTGTGCTACAAATATATTAATGATTTGTTTTGCCTTGATATTTAGGTTACTCCAGAAGTTAGGAAAGGATGAGGCACCTATTTTGTAAGAATGTGTGAATGTGATGGTTTGTCATGTTCTCAGCTATAGAAAGGTACAATTTTAGCATTTCCTTGTTGTGGGGGGGAAGTTAAAGTATAAATAAATGCAGAATTTATATGAACCTTTCTTCCTTGGTATCCACTCTAGCCAGTAGACTATAAGTGATCAGTTTTGCTTTTGAGTCAGCCATTTGGGTTATATGACAAATTGAATAATTCTTTAAGGCACTTTTATAAGAATATAGACTATTGACATAAATTATTATGAATAAGTGTCACATGGTTTAAGGTTTACTTTCAGGTTTATCACTAACTAGTTGTATGACCTGTGATGGATCACTCAACTTCTGGATCTTAAAACTGGATGGTGTTTACGAAGATGGGCTTTGGAATCAGACAGATCTGGTCCAAGACCCTTATTAAACCTCTAGGACCTTCAGTTTTCTCAACCCCCAAATGGGGCCATGAATAGTCCCACTTCACAGAAGGTTGTGAGAGGATCCAATGGGACAGTGTGTGTGCAATGATGCCCACACACAGTCACAGCTCCATAAATAATCGAGCCTGTTTAAGTAGTCACTCTTTTCCTTTGTGGATCTGAAAGTTATGATTCTGTGAGTGACAGAGCTTCTGGAGTGCCTGTCAGGAGTGTGTCCAGTTAGGAATTTCAGTTTCCTGAGGTGTGGCACATGGTGGCCAAGCTCCACTTGGGCATAGGCCCTTGGGCATTGGTGTATTTCAGTTACATGCTTATTGAAAACCCTGATGTCTCTTGAAAGAAAGAGGAGGAAATCTGCTACTCCATCAAGAGAGGAAAGACCATGTGGCCTTGTCTGGCATAGTCCTTTAAGAGAAGCTGTTTGACTGCTTCAAGGAAGAGTGGCCTTGGGGTCACCAAGCTGGGACAAAGGAGCATGGCTAGACCTGGGAAGGAGGATGAACCAAAAGAGAAGGCCGGTGTCCTTGGGTGGGGCTCATGACGGGGGCAAATTAATTCTTCCATCGGCATCCTCTCTCTTGCATTTTCCATAGCAGGGAACGCAGTTCTTTTTTTTTAGGGGGGGGGTATAACAGAAGACCAGGCCATCTCTAAAGCTTGCTTATTTCACCCCAAGCATAATAACGGCATCCTTTATCTTCCTAGTTCTTTAACACTGGTGAGTGCTTTCCCAGCCATGGAAACTAAATGGTAAACGAAACACCTTTGCTTGGTTTAAAGATGAGGAAATTGAGACCCAGGGAGTCTTGGGTGGGGGGAATTGAATATTCAAAACACAGGTTTCCTGTAGTTTCATACTTCTTCCTCCATATCATTTTGTCTCAGATGTATAGTTGTATAGACTCAGATAATGCCTTTCCTTCCCATTTATATGTTTCTGAACTTCAGTCTCTTCATTTGTAAAGTGGAACTAATTGTTAATAATACCTTCCTTACCAGTTTTGTGCAAGGACTAAATGAGATAAGTGTGTATATAGTGTTTCATGCAGTAGTAGCTATTGTTGCTATCAGATAGTTATAGCTCCCTTACTGCTTGGGAGGATGCTAAATTGCTAGAATCACTTTTTATTGTTTCCTGCAATGAATTCCGTGTTTTGAAAGATTTTGTATATCAAATTCCATATATCAGTTAATAAATTTTTGTTATAATCAAAAGATTTAAGGCTGGCAGTTGAAGATTCTGATCAGCAATTGCATCAATACTGACTCGATTTAATTGCAATAAAAGCAAAGAAACCTGATATTTAGAGAGGCTCTTCTGAGTAAATATACTTCCTTCGAGCTGTTTGAAGTTTCTGAAACATCTTGCTGATCTCTAGCACTGTCATTGCAGAATCTGGACGTAGTTGAGCTCTCACTTTTCAGCAAATAAGCCAAACCTTATTATTATAATCTGAGTGAGTTGACATTTTGTGTGTGATCTAATTCAATTTATGAATGTTACAATTTTTTTCCATCACGTCATGGGAAATTGATGTGGTTCAGAAATAATAAAAATGAATTCATTAAGAATGAAACTGAAGATGATTTTATAACATGCTACCAGAAGTTATTAATTAACAAGCATACCAACATTTTAGATACTACTATAGAAGAACTTAATTGTGTATTTCATTCATTGTCACTGAAGGCCAAGTTAAATTATAATTTTTAATAATTTTTATTTTTTAGTTCTTCATGCAATTTTTATAATATCAGAGAGGAAAATAAAATGAATTTTTAGTATTATATACAGAAATTAGATCTTTCATTTCCAAATTTAGTGTTAAGAGGGAAAATTATAAAAGGCATTGAAAAAGACAAATTTATATAAACTCCTCTTATTTTGAAATGATATTTTACATAGAGAACAAGTTGTGAGTTTTTCGAATATTACTGGGTCAGGCTAAAATAATTTCATTGTGAGAGCATTTTCTTTCTCCGTGTGCAGTCTCAGTACATATTTTGTGCTCTTAGGAATAACTTTCCAAAGCTGTGTGAAGAATGTAGCAATAAAATCTAATAAGAATTATGGCTCATGACTTGAATGACGTCAGTACCCTTTTAATCCTCCCAAACATGAAAACGTTTTCTCCTCCTAAATTAGATTTCTTAACTCTCTGTTTCTGAGGAAATAAGTAAAGCTGTGCAAAAGCTTTGGCAAAGTAAGAGTTAAAGGAATAGGTTTCATTTCCTTATTAATTCTTATGCTTATTATTAAGATAATCACTTTAAAAAAGTAATGTATACTAGGCAATATTTTTAAGAGTACATATTATTTTGCCTGATTTTTTTCTGTTATTGAACATTAGAAGACCTCTGAGCTCCGTGTTCCAGCAATATTTTTTGCATTCTGTAAACCAGTGACTCTTAAATGTGAGTGTAGTCAGAATCACTTGGGAAGCTTGTTAAACACGGATTGCTTGGGCTCATTCTCAGAGATTCTGATCCAGGAGGCCTGGGGTGGGAGTGAGAATTTGCATGTCTAATAGGGTCCCTGGTGATGCTGATAATGCTAAATGGGGATCACCCTTGGATAACAACTGCTGTTAGCCATTTTAACCTTATTATTTTACAGTTTAATTTGGTGGGATTCAATCATCAGAAGGCATGTCTGTCACCTTGGTTTAGACGTTCAATATGTTAGCTATGGCTTGGTTATTTGGCCAATCCAGATTTACTTTGAGTCCAAGAACTGCATGCAGAAAAGCATGGCTGATGAAGCGGCTTGATGCTGGAAGATGTCAGACTGTAGAATCTCTACGGGTAAGTGTGTGGTTTCTTTAGTGACATCACATTTGCCTGCAGAGATTTTCCAGTCTGCCATTTTGAAGTTGTGTTTAAGATGGAAAAACGTTGTCTTCCTTCTACAGTGATCTTTCCAGGACTGCTAAATTTTAAAACTATATTTATTGAAGGTTAAAACTGAATGGGCAAAAAGAGTTAGAGAGTTCAGGTAGGAGACTCAAAGAATGGATACTCTCTAATTCTGCCACACATCCCATGGAAAATAAAGGAAAAATGGGAAAAGTGAAACTCCCCCCAAACCACAACCCATTTCATTTGGAACAGTGAGAGCTTTATAGTCAATGCAAGTAAATATCCTTGAGTTTCAAGCAATTATATCTAAATGTCGGACTTTGCAATTGGGTTTCTCAGTTTCTTATTTTACAGTTACACCCAACTAATCACAAAGAAGAAGAGGAGGTGTGCCTCTCCACCCCCTCTCTTCTACCTAGTCACTGTCTTGTGATACATAACATCACCTGTCACTAATATTTGATGTGCTGGAATAATGAAAAATCAGCATCTTTATTTCAGAAGCTCAAGAATAGTCTAATTCATGAGCATTGTGATATCATTAACTTCACGCTGGATTTTTTTTTGTTCATTTGCCAGAATATATTTTTTCCCCAGTATTAACTGTAAGTTTTTTTCAACATTTGACTGCAGCAAGGACTTTGTGTATTTTCTTATTTGTGTCATCCAGCATAGAGAACAGTTTCTGGCAAATAATAGGTGCAGTAAATAACATTTATTTACTGAATAGACATTTATTTACTTAGGATTTATTGTTTTGCAAATGCTTGTTTACCATTAGAATGGCAATATATATACATCAAGTCACATTTTATTGACATATATTTGATTTTAGAGAGATAAAAACAAACTATTTAAACATGAAAAACCTATCTTCGTAATGAAGAATATTCTTATATGAAAATAATTGTAATGGGCCCCAGTGGGCATGGCTTAGTTGGTTGGAGCATTGTCCCATATACCAAAAGGTTGCGGGTTCTATTCCCAGTCAAGTCACATGCCTAGGTTGTAGGTTCAATCTCAGTCTGGGAGCCTAGCCTAGGAGAGGCAGTCAACTGATAATTTTCTCTTGCATCCATAGTTGTCTCTCTGTCATATCAATTTCTCTCTCTCCCACTTTCTCTCTCTCTAAAAGCAATTGGAAAATGTCCTTGGGTGATGATGAAAAAAAAAAAAAGAAAATACATTGTAATAGAACTTTAAAAAAATAATTTCCTTATAGTCTTACAGTGCTATCCCTTTCTTGCATGTACTTTTATTTCAGATGAGGAGGTTTTTAGTCCTGGATTATATCCAAATTTATGTAATAATGAATAACAAAATTAGGTTTGATTATGTTTACACTACACAATACAGTGTCTTGATTATCTGTTAATCTTCCATATACACATCCTTTGACCGCAAGATGACTTTAAAAGCATTCTCTCAATTGCATTCTGACTTTCTACTACAAACACAAACTTAGTGTTAAATCTCTCATAAGTGCGTGGAGGACATAACAGGTGGCCCTGATCTGATGTGAGTGGAGCTAAATAATGTGTTGAAATAATTGGAGCTTAGAAAGAGAGGAAACATCTGGGCTTCAAGGGAGAACATTTTCATCCCTTTTACTGCTTTTTAAACAGACAGCTGCATCATTGTCAGCTCTGTAGAAAAAAGGGGCTAGTGTTAGGAACTCCATGATCCCCACTGCCTTCCTCTAAACTCCAAAGGGTGGGACTAGTATACTTTGGTTATGGGAGAAATCAAGGCTTCTTATTCCATTTTTCATTTCCCCTTTTCCAGTCGTGATTTTTGTGTTATATGTGCTTGCAGGGCTGTGTTAATAGCATTATGTGTTCTTTTGAAGGAAAATTAAAGTAGAGACTGATGGAATCATATTTGCTATGTCCTTGATTGTTGATACCTTGTTTGTTTCTTTGCTCCATGGGAAGGAATGAACAGAACAGAGCTTTGGAACAGCATTGTCATCCTAGCTCTATGACTAGGCTCTTAGAGACAGTCAGCCTACAGTACAGGGCTCTTGCTAGTGGAAGCACTTATGTACAGCAGTGATTTTCAACCTTTTTTATCTCATGGCACACATAAACTAATTATTAAAATTCTGTGGCACACCAAAAAGTGTATTTTTTGCTGATCTGACAAAAATATGTATAATTTTGATTAATTCACGCTGGATGGCTATTACTGTGTTGGCTGTTGTCATTTTTTTCATTTGACGATCTACAGGAAAAGAGGTCAGTGCCCCTGACTAAATAGTCAGGTATTGCATGTTTTAAAAAATTTTTGCAGCACACCAAGCTAAAAATCGCTGATGTAGAAAGAGACTCCTTTATCAATGCAAATATTTGATATATAAGTATTATTTGACATTAATATATGAGTACAGATAAATTTATAAGACTATGCTCAGAAGACAAGAAAGATCTTAAACAACTGAACAGTACAGTTACATTTTGAAAGATCCGAGGGCTGAGATCTGCCCAGTCGTTCCTGACCATCCTTAATCACACATGAGAATAATCTTGGAATTGATAGAACAGGTGAGTTCTCTTGTTCCAACAAAGACCTCCTGAATCTGAACTTCCAAGATGTAAATTTTAGAAGTTTCTATTTTTAAAAATTAATACAATTTATTTTTTTGGAGAAGTTGTAGTTTCACAGCAAAATTGAATTAAAGTATAGAGTTTCCATGTACAGTAAGTCTGTATTTGATGTTGATAGGTTCTGTGACTTTAAGCAAAATGTGTAAGGAAACCAATTTTACCATAGGTTAATTGATGTAAATAAGAGTTAAGTTCCTATGTACCTCATCCATGTTGTATTGAAACAATGTTATCGGAGGGACCTGCTGTACTCCCTATTCCTACATACCCACAATGTCGCCCACTATGGGCATCATGCATCACAGTGATACATTTATTACAGTCTATGAACTTACATTGGCACATCATTGCTACTCAAAGTCCATAGCTTAAATCAGGGTTATTCTTAGTGTTGGATGGGTTTTGGCAAGTATATGGTGACATGCACCTGCCATTGGGGTATTGTACAGAATAGTTTTACTTCCCTAAAACTTGTCTGTCCTCCACCTACTCAACCCCTGATCTTTTTACTGTCTTCAGAATTTTGTCTTTTCCAAAAGTCATAAGGTTGGAACCATACAGTATTACTGCCTTTTCAGAGTGGCTTCTTTCATTTAGTAGCATGCATTAACATGTTTGTTCATAGCTTAACTCATTGTTTTTCTGGCACTGAATAATATCCCACTGTCTGGAGGTACCACAGTTTATTTATTCATTTCTCTGACAAGTGTAGATAAATGGATAAATTGTGGTTTATGAATAAAGCTGCTATAACCATGTGCAGGCTTTTGTGTGAACAGAACTTTTTTATGTATTTTGGTAAATATCAAAGTGCATGATTGCTGGATTATATGGTAGGAATATATTCAGTTTTCTAAGAAACTGCTAAACTGTCTTCCCAAGCAGATGTACCATTTCACATTCCTTCCAGCAATGAACAAGAGTTTGGGTTGCTATAAATCCTCACCAGCATTTAGGGTTGTCAGTGTTTTGGATTGTGGTAATTTTAATAGGTGTGTAGTGGTCTCCCATTGTTAAAATTTGCAGTTCCCTAATGTCATATGATGCTGAATATATTTTCATATGCTTACTTGCCATCTGTAATTCTTTGGTGAAGTGTCTTTGGTGAGATTAAAAACAATCCATTTTTTAAAATTCCAGACATTTTCTTATTGTTGAGTTTTAGGAGTTCTTTGCATATTTTCGTTATTGGTGTTTTATCAGATGTGTCTTTTGCAAATATTTTCTCCTAGTCTGTGGCTTGTCTTCTTATTCTCTTGACATTATCTTTTGAAGAGCAGAAGTTTTTAATTTTAATGAAGCTCACTTATTTATTTCATGGATTATACTTTTGGTGTTGTGTCTTAAAAGTCATACCCAAAATCATCTAGGTTTTTTTCCTGTTACCTTCTAGGAGGTTTTATAGCTGTATATTTTACATTTACATCTGTGATTCATTTTCAGTTAATTTGTGAAGAGTATAGGTTTGTATATAGATGATTTTTTTTTCATGTGGATGTTCAGTTCTAGCACCAGCTGTAGAAAAGACTATTTTTGCTTGTATTGTATTGCCTTTCTTGTTTGTTAAAGATCAGTTGATTATATTTATGTGGATCTATTTATGGCTCTGTGTTTCATTCCATTTTTCTCTTTGTCTTTTCTTTCATCAATACCACCTGTCTTTATTCCTGTAGCTTAATGCTAAGTCAGAGTTGAGTAGTGTCAGTCCGTTGACTTTGTTCTTCTCCAATATTGATTTGGCTATTTTGGGTATTTTGCCTCTACAGATAAACTTTAGAATCTGTCAATATCCATGAAATAACTTACTGGGATTTTGATTGGGATTACATTAAATCCATAGATCAAGTTGGTAAGAACTAATGTCTTGACAATATCAAGTCTTTTTATCCTTGAACATGGAATATCTCTCCATTTATTTAGTTCTTTCTAGATCTCTGTTGTCAGAGTTTTTAGTTTTCCCCATATAGATCTTGTATGTCTTTTGTTGATTTAAACTTAATTATTTCACATTTGGGGATTTTATTGTAAATGGCAATGTGTTTTTAATTTCAAATTCTACTTGTTCATTGCTGGTATATAGGAAAGTGATTGACTTTTGCATATTAACCTTGTATCCTTCAACTTTGCTATAATTGCTATTAGTTCCAAAAGTTATTTTGTTGGTTCTTTCAGGTTTCCTATATAGACAATCATGTCATATAAAAACAAAGGCAATTTTATTTCTTTCCCCTCCTCTGTATACTTTTATTTCCTTTGCTTGTCTTACTGCACAACACTCAAAAGAGTGGTGAGAGGGAACATCTTTGTCTTGTTTCTGATCTTAGAAGGAAAGCTTCAAGTTTCTCATCCATATGTATGGTATTAGCTGTAGATTTTTTAAATAGAGTTGGGGAACTTCCTCTCTATTCCTGTTTGCTAAGAGTTTTTATCGTGAATAAGTATTAAATTCTTTCAAATGTTTTTCTGCATCAACTGATATGATCATGTGATCTCCCCCCCTCCACCCCCGCATAGGCTGTTGATGTGATGAATGACATTAATTGATGTTCTGAATGTTGAACTAGCCTTGAGTTCCTGGGATAAATCTCAGTGATTATGGTGTTTAATTCTTTTTATACATTGTTCATTCAATTTGCTAATATTTTGATGACTGTTTTAGCATCTATGTTCATGGGAGATATTGGTCTATTGTTTTATTTTCTTTTAAGTCTGTCTGCTTTTGGTATTAGGATAATGTTGACCTCATAGGATAAGTTAGAAAGTATTCCTTCTTCTATTTTCTGGAAGAGATTGTAGAGAATTGGTATAATTCCTTCCTTAGGTGTTCTGTAGAATTTACCAGTGAACCTATCAAGGTCTGGTGCATCCTGTTTGGAAAGTTTTTAATTATTGATTTAATTTCTTTAATAGTTATAGGTCATTCAGGTAATCTATTTCCTCTTTTGTAAGTTTTGGAAGATCAGTTCATTTCACCTAAGCTGTCAAATTTGTACGCATGGAGTTGTTAAAAATATTCCTTTGGATCTGTAATGATGTCCTTCCTTTCATTTCTGTTATTAGTAATTTGTGTCTTCTTTTTTTCTTCAATAGTCTCACTAGAGGCTTATCAATTTTATTGATATTTTCAAAGAACTACCTTTTGGTTTTGTTGATTTTCTCTATTGATTTCCTGCTTTCAATTTCATTGATTTCTGCTCTAATTTTTATTTCTTTTCTGTTTTCTGCTTACTTTGGATTTATTTTTCTTTATCTAGTTTCCTATGGTGGAAGCTTAGATAACTAGCTTTGGAATTTCTTTCCTAATATAGTTGACCCTTGCACAATATGAGTTTGAACTGTCCCACGCAGTTCAAACTTGGGTTGTTCAAGGGGGAATTGTATTTATGATTTGAGGTTGGGAATTCCCATTTGTGAAGGGCCAATTTAGGTTATATTTGGATTTTCAATTGTTTAGGCTGGGGTTGGCACTCTTAACCCCCCTGTTGTTCAAGGGTCAATTGAATATGCGTTCAATGCTATAAGCACTGCTTTCACTGCATCTCAAAATTTGTGATAAGTTGTATTTTCATTTTAAGTTCAAAATATTTTTAGATTTCTTTTGAGATGTCTTCTTTGGCCCATGTACTATTAAGAAGTATGTTATTTAATCTCCATGTATTTTGTGATTTTCCAATTATCTTTCTGTGATTGATTTCTACTTTAATTCCACTGTGGTCCAAGAGTACATTTCTATTATTTTAAGTTTGATAAGATGTGTTTTATGGCCCACGATGTGGTCTATCTTGGTGAATAATCCATGTGAGCTTGAGAAGAATGTGTGATTTGCTGTTTTTGGATGAAGTGGTGTTCAGATGTCAATTATTTACAGTTGATTGATGGTGATGTTGTGTTCAACTACGCTTACTGATTCCAGCTGCTGCATCTGTTCCTTTCTGATAGAGTGTTGATGTCTCCAACTACAATAGTGTAGGCATCTATTTCTCCTTGCATTTCTATTAGATTTTCCCTCATGTGTTTTAATGCTTTGTTGTTAGGTGTATATATATATTAAGGATTGTTATGACTTCTTGGAGAATTCACCCCTTTGTCCCACTTTACCCATGATAACTTTCTTTGCTCTGAAGTCTGCTCTGTCTAAAATTAAAATAACTACTCCTGCTTTCTTTTAATTGGTGTTAGCATGGTATATATCTTTCTCCATCCTTTTACTTTTAATCTACATGTATTCTATATTTAAAGTGAATTTCTTATAGATAATATATATTTGGGTCTTATTTATGATACGCTCTGATAGTCTGTCTTTTAATTGATGTATTTAAACTATTTATATTTAAAGTGGTTATCGGTATAGTTAGAAAAATATCTACCATATTTGCTATTTTTTTATTTCTTGCCCTTTTTGGTTCCTATTTTTTCTTCTACTCTTTTTCTGTTCTTTGTAGTTTTAATTGAGCACCTTGTACAATCCATTTTCTCTCCTTTATTAGTATATCAATTATACTTTTTTTAAACTTTTTTTATGGTTCCCCTAGGGTTTGCAATATATATTTACAACTAATTCAAGTCTACTTTTAAATAATACTATGCTATCTTAAGGTAGTGTAAGTACTTTAATTATAAAATATACCTAATTCCTTCATGCTATCCCTTGTATTATTGTTATAATTAATTTCATGTATACATAAACATACATAATAGTATATCTCTATCTAATATAATATACATAATAGTATATCTCTATCTAAGACACACACATATATCACATATAAGCATATACAATTTATACATTTTTTGCTGTTATTATGTTAAACAGCTGTTATCTTTTAGGTTAATTAAGAAAAAGTAAAGTTTTAATTTTAATTTCACTAATCCATTTTCTGGTACTCTCTTTTTCTTTTCTTTTTTAAAAAAATATATTTTATTGATTTTGCTATTACAGTTGTTCCATTTCCCCCCCTTCATTCCCCTCCACCCTGCACACCCCCTCCCACCCACATTGCCCCCTTTAGTTCATGTCCATGTGTCATAAGTTCTTCAGTTTCTACATTTCCCACACTATTCTTGCCCTCCCCCTGTCTATTTTCTACCCACCATCTATGCTACTTATTCTCTGTACCTTCCCCCCCTCTCCTCCTCCC
>PVKU01012068.1:0-38431 GCA_004027475.1 Anoura caudifer
TTTTGATTGGAGCATTTAATCCATTTAAATTTAAGGTTATTATTGATAGGTACTGATTCATTGCCATTTTTGTACCCGTGTCCCTCTCCCTCTCTTTTTCCTTTCCTCCCTTTCCTTAAAGCAGGCCCTTTAGTATCTCTTGCAGAGCTGGTTTGGTAGAGGTGTATTCTTTTAGACTTCTTTTGTCTGGGAAGCTCCTTATTTGGCCTTCTATCTTGATTGAAAGTCTTGCTGGGTAAAGTAGTCTTGGTTGCAGGCCTTTGGTTCTCATTACTTGGAATATTTCTTGCCATTCTCTTCTGGCTTGTAGTGTTTCCATTGAGAAGTCAGCTGATGACCTTATCAGGGCTCCCTTGTATGTTACTTCCTGTTTCTCCCTTGCTGCCTTTAAGATTCTCTCTTTGTCTTGGAATTTTGCCATTTTAATTATGATGTGTCTTGAAGTGGACCTCTTTGGGTTCCTCTTGATTGGGACTCTCTGTGTTTCCTGGATTTGTGTGACTTTTTCTCTCATCAAATTAGGGAAGTTTTCCATCATTACTTTTTCATATAGGCTTTCTATCCCTTGCTCTTTGTCTTCTCCTTCTGGAATCCCTATTATACAGATATTATTATGTTTCATATTGCCTTGCATTTCTTTAATCCCTCTTCATTCTTTCTGAGCCTCTTTTCCTTTTCTTGCTCTTTCTGGGTGTTTTTTTCTACTTTGTCCTCCAACTCGCTGATCTGATCTTCTGCCTCATCAATTCGGCTTTTCATTCCTTCCACTGTGTTCTTCAGTTCAGAAATTGTGTTCTTCATTTCCTCTTGGCCCTTGTTGATAGTTTCTATTTCCTTTTTCATGCTGATATAGTTTGCAGTGAGTTCCTCGTAGCTTCCCTGTAGTTTCTGGTAGCTCATTGAGAGCTCTTGGAGCTTCCTGACAACCATTGCTTTGAACTCAAAATCTGATAGTTGAGTTGCCTCCATTTCATTTAGCATTCTTTCTGGGGCTTCCTCCTTTTCTTTTGTCTGGGGATTGTTTCTTTGTCTTCCCATTGTTTGTGACACTCTTCTTGTTAGGCTCAGTTTCTTAAATTGATTTGTTCTGGTTCCCTGGGTTTATGGTGTGAACTTCTGTGGTAGAATGTCTGTGAAATTCAGTGGTGCTGTCTCCTTTGGGTATCCTGGTGTTCACGGTTTCCAGTGTCTCAGCTGTTGACATGCCCCCTCTTTGGGACCAACTCTGGTCTTTCCACAGTTCCAGGGTTTTTTTGTTTTGTTTTGTTTTGTTTTGTTTTGTTTTTTGTCTCACTCGTATGTGTTTAAAAGGAGAAAAGAGAAGGAAAGGAACAAAGGAAAAGAAGGAAAAGGAAATAAAAAAATGAAAAGAGAATAAAGAAAAGCAGAATGAAAAAGAAAAGAAGAAAAAAGAGAAAGGAAGAAGAGATAAGCTTGGAAAGAAAGGGAGAAGGAATAAAACAAGAAATAAGTAATGAGAAGCAAAAAGGAGTTGAAGGGTAAAAAAATCAAAATAATAAAAAATTAATAATAAAAAAGAGAAAAAGAAAAAAAAAAACCCCACAAAAAAAATAAAAAAAACCGAAAAACACCAAAACTCTCAACTCTTGCTGTTATCAATCTTGCCAAGCTGGTTTTTCTGGCCTTGATGACTGCAGTGGCTGAGGGGTGACCATTATTGTTTTTCTCCTTGTTCAGCACTCAGTTTTCTTTAGCCTACTATCCTCAGAGCTTGCCCAGGCCTCTACACAAAGAGCCTCAGGTGTGTCTTCTGTGGCAGCAGACTCCTACTGTGGTCATGTGAGCACAAGCGCTGATGATCTTTCAGCCTTCCATGCACAGGTGCCAACTGTCCTGCGAGCCCGAATCGACCCCCATGCAGGTTGCACACCAGTGTCTAAGATCTCCCAGCAGCCCACTCAGGTCTCCGATGGCACAATGGCGCCGAGAGACCGTATTGCTGCTCCCTGCTGGTGCGAGCGTGTGCAGGGGCCGAGAGACCGTAGAGGCGCCCAGGGACAGCACCACGGGTCTCTCAGTGACCTGGCAGATCCCTGTGCAGCTGTTTACAATGGCGCATGGGCATAGACAGAAGTGCGAGCTCCAATGCTCAGTCCTCCCAGGGCTATGAGATCTTAACTCCTCTCTGTGAGATTTCAAGCAACCAGGTTTATCCCGGTGCTGCCAAGACCTTGTTTGGCTGATCAGGGAGCGGTTGGCCCAGCTCCCTACCTAGAGTCTTACCGCCGGCACTGGCCCGGGATCTAAGCCCCTGCCCTGGTCTGCTCGCTGCTTGAGTACTCTCCTTATCGTGTGGTTTTTCAATGTCCACTGCAATTTTTGGTCTCCTATTTTCAAATATGCTGAGTTTCTGGTGTCTGTTTGCTGTACTCCATTGAAAATTGGCCCGGGTTTTTTCACCTGTGTGAGGGGGAAAGGGATGTGCATCCTCTTACCACACCACCATCTTCTCTCTTGGTGAACTGTTTCAATGTGCTTGCTTTTTTCTCCTCCTAAATCTGCACATTTTTAATGCTTTTTAGGATTACTTATGTCTTAATTTTTACCAATTTTCTTTTTGAGAATACACTTAAATCACTGGTTCGGTCCTTTATTTTTCATTCCTTTTTATTTTTGCCCTCCACACCGAGGAAAACTGCAGGTTTGGAGTGACTCCAGCTGCCTCACTTTTCCCCTGACAGACAGGTTCCTGAGACAAGGGACTTGTAGTACTAAAGCTGGGAAATCCTGGGCAACCCAAAACATCTGGAACATCTGGTTACCCTAACTGGGTATCACTGACTGAGTCTTTCACAGCATCTGATTAGTACTTACTCCTTCGAACCCTGCAACATTGGTTCTAATTATCCTATTTAAAAATATGTATTTTTCCTACTGTCATTCCTTACCTTGATGCTGTCCCTTTCCATCATATTCTATTGTCAATGACTTCAGTCTGGTGAATTTTTTTTTGTCTTTTGCTCACTTTTTAACAGCCTTTTCTTCCATCTTGTAGATATGCCACCAGTTTCAAGTGTTATTTTATAGTTTTTGTAGTAAATAATTTTCAGGGATGGTGTCCTTTGAAATTCTAGCCCATTGTTTCTTTTCTATGAGTCATGAAAACTTATTTTTAAAACCAGAAATGGTCAAATGTTCAAATTTCTGTAATATCAACACACATATTTTATAGTCATTTTTAATATATTTTATTGATTATGCTATTACAGTTGTCCCATTTTCCCCCTTCATTCCCCTCCACCCTGCACACCCCCTCCTACCCACATCCCCCCCTTTAGTTCATGTCCATGTGTCATAAGTTCTTTAGCTTCTACTTTCCCCACACTATTCTTGCCCTCCCCCTGTCTATTTTCCACCTACCATCTATGCTACTTATGCTCTGTACCTTTTCCCCCTCTCTCCTCCTCCCACTTCCCTGTTCCTAACCCTCCATGTGATCGCCATTTCTGTGTTTCTGTTCCTGTTCTAGCTGTTGGCTTAGTTTGCTTTTGCTTTAGTTTTAGGTGTGGTTGTTAATAACCGTGAGTTTGCTGTCATTTTACTGTTCATATTTTTTTCTTCTTTTTTTAGATAAGTCCCTTTAGCATTTCATATAATAAGGGCTTGGTGATGATGAACTCCTTGAACTTGACTTTATTTTAGAAGCACTTTATCTGCCCTTCCATTCTAAATGACAGCTTTGCTGGGTAGAGCAATCTTGGATGTAGGTCCTTTCCTTTCATGACCTGAAATACTTCTTTCCAGCCCCTTCTTGCCTGGAAGGTCTCTTTTGAGAAATCAGCTAACAGTCTGATGGGAACTCCTTTGTAGGTGACTGTCCCCTTCTTTGGGTCCAACTTCTTTGGGACTCTCTGAGCTTCCTGGACTTCCTAGAAGTCTATTTCCTTTTTCAGATTGGGGAAGTTGTCCTTTATTATTTGTTCAAATAAGTTTTCCACTTGTTGCTCTTCCTCTTCCTCTTCTGGTACCCCTATAATTTGGATGTTGGAATGTTTAAAGATGTCCTGGAGGTTCCTAAGCCTCTCATTTTTTTTGAATTCTTGTTTCTTCCTTCTTTTCTGTTTGGTTGTTTGTTTCTTCCTTCTGGCCCACTCCATTGATTTGAGTCCCAGTTTTCCTCCTATCTCTATTGGTTCCCTGTGCATTTTCCTTCATTTCACTTAGCATGGCCTTCATTTTTTCATCTAATTTCTGACCAAAATCAACCAATTCTGTGAGCATCCTAATCACCAATGCTTTGAACTGTGCATCTGATAGGTTGGCTATCTCTTCATTGCTTAGATGTATTTGCTCTGGGGCTTTGGTGTGTTCTTCTGTTTGGGCCTTTTTTTTTGTTGTTGTTTGTTTGTTTGTTTGTTTGTTTTTTTGGTCTTCTGGTGCCTGCTACGTATGAGGGGCAGAGCCTTAGGTGTTCACTAGGGCTGGGCAACCCAGGCACTGGGTTGTGATGCTTATGTGGGGGAGGAGTCAGAGAGGGAATAATGCACTTCCTCTCTGTCTCAGATTTTAGTTCTTTCCACCGTTTCCCACAAGCAAATTGGGCCTGCCTAGTGCTGATTCCGAGGTGGGTGGGCTTGTGTACATTCTAGGACTCTGTGGGTCTCTCCAATAAACTCTTCTGTGAGGCTGGGAGTCTCTCCTGCTGCCTCAACCCCCACAGGTGTTTTCAATCAGTGTTTTGAGGCTTTATTTCTTGGTGCTGGGGCCTTGGGTTGTGTGGTCTCTCTTGCTCCCCATTTTCACCTGGTTTATCTGCCCATGAATGTGTGACTGTCTGGTCAGCCAGCCACCCTGCACACCTCACTGGGTCTGCCCCCTGCCACCCCGTGCCCCGGGTCTTCCAGCTGCTGCCTGTGTGCCTAGGTCCATCAGCTACAGCTTTTTTCTTGCCTCGAATCCTCTCTGCTGGCCACCTGACTCCACCCCCCTTATTGGTCTGGATGAATGTGTCTATTTTAACTCCTTGTTTGTCGGACTTCCATACAGTTCAATTTTCTGTCAGTTCTGGTTGTTTTTTTGTTTCTAAATTTTTGTTTTCCTTATTTTGGTTGTGTGAGGAGGCATAGTATGTCTACCTATGCCTCCATCTTTGCCAGAAGTCCTATAGTCATTTTTTAAGATCCTGTTTGTTTTTCTTTTTTCATTCTTGATAAGTACTATTAATGTTTGCTTTCACCAAAGACAAGGAATGTGGATTTCCCTTGACTTTACCCCCTTCCTTTTCTGGGTACTAGTCATCTCAGATCCAAAGGTAGAGAACAGGTTTATATGCATATGGTCTAGGCCACATATGGCAAACACAAGGCATGTGGGCTGAATCTGGCTTTCCACCTTGTTTTATCTGGCCCAGCACCTTGTTTCTACCCAGTGGCAGTGCCAAGCTCCTTGCCCCTAGTTAAGTAGTAGTTACATTTATACAGTCCTAAAATTACATTTGGTCCTTGGAAGACAACTGCAAGGCTGATGTGGCCCCTGGTGAAAATGAGTTTGACACCCCTGATAGGCCAAGCAAGTCTGTTTTCAGTCCCTGTGGTCTAGGTTCTGCCACATTGCTCTGCCTTCTCCATGGCCACAAAAGAAATTGTAACTTTAGCATGCAGTCTGTCCTTCCAGTGTCTCTAATAACTTATTTGTATGAACTACCTTCTTCCTTCCTTCTTTGTTTGCTTGTTTGTTTTCCCTTGCTATCCACTCCTTTATGCCAACTTCTGCTTTATTGTTTTCTGGGAATTAGAAATAAATGCAAAAAGATAGGAATTGTAGTAAACTTAGCCTACCCTCCTCAAGCACAAACAATCAGGTAATAACAATATTAATAACAGCAGCAACATTTATCTGCACTTGCTATGTGTGAGGCATTGTGGTAAAAGCCTTAGGTAAGTTATCACCTTATCCATTCAGTGGTGCAACTATCTCATTAGTGAAGTTCATGTACCTCTAAACTAGGGACAGATAGTAAAGCAGGGTCAAATTTCTTCCTACTTTTTATCCAGTAAGTAGATGACTTATTCTTTCATCTAACCAACTCCATTAACATTCTATTTAGTGACAGTTCCTTCTATATTCTAGCACTGTGTACTCATAAATTTTCATTATCAATGTTTTTGAGGGTTGTAATATTTTCAATTCTTTTTAAATATTTTGTTAAGAAATTAAAAAAATTATTCTTTAGAATTTGTAATTGTATAACTTTGTTTTGTTTATACATTGGAATTCCAGGAGACTTTAACAGATAGAAATACTATAATATTTTCTATTGCAAGCAGTAGAAGATACAATTTATAAATAATAAAAGCAGTTCATTGGGCCATGTTTTTGAAAAGGTCAAATTTAGGATGGATGCCAGGTGAAGTTTAACCATGATTCCATTTTTTTTTTCATGAATCTCTTGGCTTTTCTCTCACCTATACTTACTTCTTATTCTTAGACTTGTTTCTCTAATATTGGGGAAATTGTGTGTTAAATTCTGAACATTAAGTCGCACAGAAAGAAAGGGTTGTTCTGTCAAATTCTTGAAAAGAATGTCTTAAGCTGTGTTCTACTTCTACAACTCCTGAATTACTCTTTGTTTCTGGGATGGATCTTGGAGCTTTATCCTGGACTGCAGTCAGTCATTCCCAAACCTCTTGGCTGCTACTCACACAAAGCAGGGGGAGGGGTCTAGTCCCCAGGAAGACAAGGTCATGGTTAGAGATTCATTCAGATTCTCTCAAAAGTAGGAAACACACCACAATGGCCAAGGTCGTGTTTCCTCTTTCTGAAACAGATATCTAGTGAGTGGTTTTTCTTGAAAACTTTTAGTGAAATGTTGCTGGGGTGAGAACATATTGCTCTTTGATTTGGAAAACTCTTTCTTCTTTGACTGTGAGCATTTAATTCTTCTTTCTCTGGGAAGCCCTACCTCTTCAAGGGCCCTTTCTAGGTTTCACCAACTCTTTTAATGAAATAAATCATATAGCTCTCATTTTCCATATTTCTCATTTTTACATTTAGGATATTTACAGTACATCTCTTTGTACTATTAATAGATGAACAGTGTTCCCAACACTGAAGCTTTACATGACCATTTGGTGTGTATCATTATCTTTCCTATCAGTAGATAGGAAGTGAGTCTGATAGATTCTTGCCCTCATCCCACAACCCCTTTTGTGTTATGCACACAGCATGTGCTAAATAAAAACCCACTAGATAAAAGAAATAAAAATATTTCACTGGAACAAAAAATTTTGCTCCAACACAATCACTACCTATATGAGTTTCCTATCTACTCTCTCATCTCCATCCAAATTACATACTCAGCCTTATCTCTTTCCTCTAATTACACCCCCTCTTGACCTGTAAATGATGGGAATACCTCAGTGACCTTTGCTGAACTGGTTTTAAGTTTCTCTCCTGTTTGAAAATTTAATGCCTTGAATGTTTCTTTTACTCAGTAGTTCTCGGAGGGCTGTGTCAAAATCTATATCCTTTGAATTATAATATACCTAGCATGATATTAAGCTCAATTTGGTACATAAAAATTGGTTTATGATTATATGGTTATTTATTATTTATATGGTGTGATTATATAGTGTGGCTCTGAACAAAGTCATATAAAGTGGAAGTACATAATATCAAGAATGCACCTTAAAAAACTGCATTAATTTAAACCTTATGTAAAAGAACAGAAATACAGAGGGTACTAAAATAGGGGAATTTAAATGCACTTCAATATTTTGAAAGGAAAAACAAATTCTTTCACTTTTTATACAGTGTGTATGTGTACATCTATACTGTTATTGAAAGAAAACAAAAATTATATTTTGACATGCATGTTTTCCATGCTTAAAAAATTAGCTGACTGTTAAATCTCATTTCTGAAACTAGTCTTTCATTTCAAATTGGAAAGATCTATGTGTTTTTGTGAAAGTTTTCACATACTTCAGAATAATGCATCGAATATTTGAGATTGATTTTATCTTTTACTTTTACTCTGGTGGCAACAAGACTTTTGATTTGCCACAGTCATCACTTTTTTTGCCTGAACCAACAGACCTCTTGTAAATTATTCTGCTGTATTTTAGGAAGATGGCCTATAATATAAATGGTTCTCACTGTTTCCCCTTCCATTTCCCTTAAGAGCAAAATGAAGTGAAACAAAATGAAATTAAATCACATAAAGAAGTTGAGCTACAACTAAGTAAAAGCTTCTTATATTTGCCAGAATATTAAGATGAATGAGCAACTCCAGTGGTTTAAGCAATGCAAAGGTTATATTAGCATTCTCAAATTAAGAGTGTTGAATTCTCTTAAATTCTGAAGTGCTAACTATGAAGTGTTAACCTAAACCAGAGGAAATTATTTAAATAGGAACTGAGTAACTCTTCATTCTGGCACCATCTTTAAGTGATGGCTGGGAATTAATTAATGATTATTTTAAACTAAGATTCTATCAATGTGGGTTTTTAAAAAAATCAACTTGTATCTATAAAATCCACATGAGAGTTAAACTGGAATGATTACCTAGTAACACAGATAGTTTGCACTGACATGCTATCTGGTTACAAGGACAGTGTTAACACTATGAACCTGGAAAGTTGATGCATCAAGGAATGAAGTTAACTCATCGTGCAGATCTGCTTTTCTGGGAAAGCTAAAAAAAATATCAAGTTCAACTTTATTTCTTACACCTGCAGAAATGATACTAATTAGACAAAGTCTACTGTGTAGTCCTTGTACAATGTAGCAGTCACTTTCACTTTATTCCCAAACCACAAAATGAATTCTCAAAATTGGTTTTTGAAAATTTTAATTTAAAACAATGAAGTGTGAAAATGTCTTAAAGTCTGTGATATGGATCAGTAGGATCCATATAGATTTAACAGTTAAAGGAATATCTTTACATAATTATCTATCACTCATCTGGTTATCTGGGGTGGTTATGGGGCTGTGTGTGTGGGAAACACAGATTATGGGCCATTGGTGAGGTTGCTTTCTCAGTTTAATGAGTTGTAGTAGGGCAAAAATAAGCATGGTTTTAAGAGAGGAGAGGAAGTCTGTTATCAATATATTAACAATGAACAAACCTCTATCTAGCATTTACTTGCTGTAAACACTGTGCTTTACCTGGAGTAGTCCTTACAGTCATGTGGCTAAGGAACAGTAGATGCCCCATATTGTGGAGAAGGAAATCAGGTCATAGATTGTCCAAGTCTACAGAACTACTACATGACAGAGATGAGGTTCAGACCCAGCCTGTCTGACTCCAGAGCCATTTCCTTACATATTGGTGTTCCAGTAACAGCCTCTTTATTTCCAAGAAATGGAGTGTGCACTTACACAGAGTCAGAAAGCGTGGCTGGGCTTATTAGAAACTGAAACAGAGAGCTGAACAGCCATTAGGAGTCAATGTCTCTTTCATTATATCAGATATCTCTCCCCAGCTCTATCTTCTTTCTTCTTTAGTTGATTTTCTCTGCCTTCCAATTTCCACATGGTCCAGCATTAGCTAATAACCATGTATGCATTTTTAAATTAAAATTCTAAGAACCATAACCACATTGAATCAGCTCATCACTCATAAGTTTTGGGTGGACAATGATTTGTCTTGTTAAGATGTCTAGTCTCATTTGGTGAATGAGAAAGGTCAAGGAACACTAGAGTACCCATAGACCAGGCTAAAGATAGAGATATTGCAACCATACAGACATGCCCTTCTCCTCAGGCCACTGGCCATTGGCCTGCAGTCAATTCCTGATGCCTTGGTTCTCTGAAGCTTGGGGGTTGTCCTCATCAACTGTATGAGAATCAAAGCCAAGGAAGGAGTTACCTAAGCCCCCAGTTCACTTTTCTGTGTATGATGAGGGCTCATTAAATGTTACACTGCCTGGAACTACAGCCTCTTTTATGTAGTTAGTATTGGCAAGAGAGAAGTCATGTTCACATTATTTGGTTCTTTAAATTTGGGTGAGGGAGCTGGACTAGAAGGTGAGTGGGAAGTAGCAAAAACAGCTCTTAAATCTCTCAGTGAGAGAAATTTCTTGCTAAGCTCACACCTGGGGATTCCAGAGGAACCAAGTATTGTGATGAGATTTCTTCCCCTCTGATTCTATCCTCTGCTTCTGTTTTGGGGAGGGTCTCCACTCAGGTTCATACTAAGGCAATACTCCCTCAGAGAGATCCTTCAGGGGGACTCTTCCTTGGTCTTTGTTTTTCTGAGGAGCCTTTTCCAATTACCAAGAATTCTCTACTATTCTAGAACAACCATTGCCTCAAAGGTGCAAACTTAGAAGCTACTGTTCATTTCTGCCAGCGTCATGATGAAATCATTCCTGTGTAGTTTAGATTCCCCCAAGTACAATGTTATTGCACATTATTAACCTCTATGTCTTCATTCTGGTATATGGCTTTGCTGGCAGAAAAAAGACATGTGACATTATAGATCCTTAACATTCTTTATACATGGTTGAGGAGATTATGTAGTACCTCCATTGTCACCTTTGGTTAGCTTTCTAAAGATGGCTTTAAAACTTGTTGGCTTGGCCTCTGAATAATAAAGAGTTGAGAAAGTTTTACCTTGCCTACAATTAACTTTCTCAGTGCATGGAGTTTAAAGCCAGACCCCTGTTTCTTGCTGAAGTCCCTTTGGCCAGCTTATAGACCAGTGGAAATATCAGTTTTTGCAAGGAAAGGGCTACTCTTGACACAGCAAGGTTGGAGCTAAGATCCTAGGAAGCTAGTTTGGTTGCACACTGTCCCTCTGATTTCAAAGCAAAGCAGTGTAAGGAGACAGCTTGGTAGTTGTTTTATTTTCTCTAGAGTGGACTTATGTTATCAATGGCAGAAAGCCATGAACCACAAAGATAAAATAATGCTAACCAGAGTGCTAAGTAAAGAAAACAAAGATGGCTCCACAATTAGTAACATTATATACATTAGTGCTAAGTAACAACAGATGTTTCTACAGAGACTGAAGCATTCCTTGCAATCCATCAGAAACCAAAGACCTCTGATACCACAAGCCGTTATGGTTATCTTGGGCTTGGAGGAATGATGGTTGAGTCCATTGGTTTGGCAAAGTGGGGTTGCTGTTGAGGGTGTTCCAGTCTACCTGTGTCATCCTTACCATGCTGCGCACTTCTGCTGAGTTAACAGGGCGATATGTGCTGTAAAACCTGGTTCTGTAAAGACATGCACTAGCCATGAGTCATTAGCAAGCATGCAGAGCTAATTGGCAAAATACTCATAAAAGATTTTGAAGGTGGGTTAATTACAATTCATTACACCGTAAACTGTCCCCAGGCTATTGTTAAAAAATGCAGGAGTTTCAGGGACCATTATTTTATGATTCATTTTGCCATGTTGTGAAAAACAGACTCTAAATCAAACTACATTTATTATAGGTCAGACCACAAAATCTTTATTGGTTTTTCCAACATTCCACCCTTGTTATATGAATTCATATGGACTGCACATTTCTGTCAATTGGCAAGAAAGCATGAAATAAAATTTATGATATTTTCTTACCTTATCCTCAGTGCAGCCTTAAAAATCACAAGATCTAATTGCTTCCCCTATTTCTCCAAGTTCATGGGAAAAATAAGTATTTAAAAATCAACTCTAAAGTTCTGATGATTGGAAACAACTAAAGGATAATGAAGTCTGTCTTCTAAAGGAAGCATTTTAAAGAATAACCTAAGATGCATCATCCCTTTGAAATTTATTAAAGCTGTTCTTTCCCCCACCTAGAAAAAATGAGTAGGATGCACTTTTTCTTTGGGGGTTAATTTGAAGTCCATTGGCTTCCTAAGCGTTAAGCTTGTTCTCTTTGTCCCCATCTTTGAACATATTTTTTAAAACAAATAAAAAAATACATCATTTGTGTCTCAAAAACCTATGATACAATTGCATGCCTCCTGTTATTACTACAGACAGACTTGGTCAAAATCATGTAAGGTCTCCTAAGTACTCATTCTGTACCATTATATGTAATTGTTTGGTGCTTAATGCTTTCAATTATGTCGATTTTCTCTGTGTGACCCAAACCACCTTGACAGCGACAGCCTGGTATACTTATTACCAGGGATGAGCAAAGAACAAAATGCTAGGTTCACTTCCAGCCCTCAAGAGTTCAGCAGCTCATTTGAACCTTATCTGAACTATTAAAAGCTTTGACTCTGCAAAAGCCCATGTTTGAGGAAGGGGAGGAAATCTGTGGTGGAAGGAGGCTTGGGGGTGGAGTGCAGGGTTTTGTTGGAAATTGTGCAAGAATGAGTTTCCTTGTGAGCGATCTGGTACTTCCTGATTCTGACTGGGCCAAAAATACCACAAAAGTCTTTCCTGAAACTTCCAAAATCTTTGGAAGGCCTTCCTCTAAGCAGTTTGCCACTTTTGCATGCCTGGGTTTTGGCCAGGGCTGGAAACAGAAGTATGTGCAGGGGGAAACAGTTTAATAGAAAGTTACCTGGATACTTGAGAATTGTCAAAAGAGGTTTACCTCTAATGGAATAAAACCTGAATGGTTTGGCCAGGGTCAATGATTTTAACCAGTTCCACCCCTTACAGAAAGATGGACCTGGAAGGCAAAATTAGACATTACTAAGGCAACCCACTTATTTTATAGAGGAAGTCAGGATATCCAGAGAAGCCATGTGACTGGACCAGAATGAAGTCTAGCAAGCTGGTGAAGGAGTACAAGGGAAGGAATGAGCCCAGCAGATTTACAGAGGCTTGAGTCCTACCTTTACTCTGCCACTAATTAGTGGTATGACCTTGGGCAAGTCATTTCACTTCTCTGACTCTCTATGGATCATTTAAACCACAAAATACTATGTTGAACATTTCTGTGGGATGAGAGTTCTGAAAGGAGGTAATTTAGAAGCAAGACCCAGCTGGATGAGAAGAGTGTCAAATAGAGAAGAGAAAGAACAGCACCTGGGCAAGGCTGGTAAATGAGAAAACTTCGAGTGAAAAATAAGTAACCTGATGAGGTGTTTGTTTTACATTTGGTAACAGGCAGATAATTATTATTATTTTTTAAAAAGCTTAGAGAGATTGGGATGGGAATAAAAGGCAGAAAACTGCACTTGAACAACAATTAAAATTTTTAAAAAAGCTTAGAGAAGAAGTAAAATTGTGTGATGCTTTGTGAAATAAACAAAACAATCTAAAGAGAGGCATGAAAGGAAGAAGTGCTTGAAAGAGGGAGATACTAGGACAAATTAGTTTCTGAAACTCTGCTTGGTGGGACTTAAGGCAAAAAGTATGGAGTATCCTACTCAACCAGGATAATTCCAGTTTATTCTTGAGAGTGAGTTTTCTTTAAAGAAAGTTTTCTGAGACTAAAAAGAAGCTTTCTGATTGCTCAGCTTGCAAGGAAATCAAGAAAACTAGTGTCATTTTTATGAGTTTGTTTACTGTGACTCTTAAAAGATAAAATTCCAGGGCCTTGAGTGGATGAAGTTTGGAAGTGTGTATCCTATATAAAATACAAATGGAATTTGCAACGTGGCCATTCTTGGTTTTTTATTGTGTATTCTATTGCAGTTATCCCAATTTTCCCCCTTTGCCCTCCTCTGCCCAGCCCACCTCCACTCCCACAGTCAATCCCCACACCATTGTTCATGTCTGTGAGTCACTCATACATGTTCATTGACTAGTCCTGTCTGATTGAGAAGTAATGTTGGCACTAGAAATCTCTAAGCTGAGCTCTCCAAGAGTGGAGGACCAGTCCTTCTAAAGCAACTGACATTCCACTTCGGGTCATGATCTCTTGACCAAGGGCATTCAGTGTGTGAGGGGAAGGAACCAGGATCCACTGCCATGCCCCCTGCCCTGCAGTAATATTGGCTTCCAGAAGAATCTGATGACAGTGGAGGAATTGGGGAACAGCAACAGTAATCAGTAACTCAAAAGTATAAACAGTGAGAAGGAAGAATATGCAGGAAAACAGGAACAACTAGTAAGCAAGCATAATGGCATGATAGAGAACCATGGATACTGATCAAGTCAAAATTGGTGGTCTTTCAGGGGGCGGTGTTGACACTGGGGTCTGATGGACAAACCTTTCAATGTTGATTTAGAAACTACATAATGGGAGCAAGAGAGAAGGGATCCCTGCCCAAAGCACTACTAGTATGAAGATGCTTCGCTTTGTTAGGCACAGAGATCATTTTTAAAAATTATTAAGTGACAAGATTATCTTGTTTTCTTTCTTTTTTACCCAAAGGACCTTCCCAGCTTCAGCTGTGTGATTGCTTCCTCACTAAGCTCTTACTCTGAGGCATGAAGGCTTTTGCCAGTACCGCAAGTACCTTGACTTGCTCCGTACTGGGATTGCCTCAGCTGAATAGAGCAGGGAGAGCTGTCAATTTCAGAGTCAAGTGCAGAAAGCAGCTGGCTCCCAACTTGTTGTCCAAGGGAGCCAAGCAGAGCAGAGCTGACAATTGCCCTGGCCAGTGGGAGCAAGAGCCAGGTGCCTGTCCAGTGCTGCATTGCATACTCTCCTGTGCTGGGCCCCCCAGGACACCTGCTGTGAGATGGCAGTTCATCCTACTACCTTCTCCCTCCACAGAAAGCCAGCTGCTGCCAGCGTCCCCCAACTTCCTTCTCTGGAAAATGATTTAGCATTTTGATCCCTAAATAAGTTGAGGTTCTCTCTCTCTCTCTCTCTCTCTCTCTCTCTCTCTCTATCTATCTATCTCTCTATCTCTATCTCTATCTCTATCTTTATCTCTCTATCTCTACCTCTCTATCTCTCTCTCTCTCCCTCTCTCTCCCCCTGTCCCTCTCCTTCTCCCCCACCTCCTTCCTCTCCTCTCCTCTCCAGGGAAAAATGTACAAAAGGAAAAATGATAATATCTTTATTTTATTTTTACATGAGGCTGTTAAAGATAGCACACCTAGTCTTTGGGGAAGGGCAGGAGGCACGTTGTGTTGACTGTGTTTGTGAGGTGTTGGAAAGGGTTTGAGTGTGTACATTTACCTGTTATCTCAGTCTTGAGAAACTTGAAATCTGCATCTAAAAAGACTGGCCCTCTGTAAAATGTTAGTAAACACTATGCAGAAATGAAAATTCTTTCATTTCTAGGTATGCTGGGTTTAGGCCTACCCCTGAGAGAGGGCATTGAAAAATGGACCACAAAGCTCTGGGCATGAATTGAAATGGACATTTCACAGATCCAGGATGAAAAGGCTTATCAGCAGGTCTGGTCTACTCTGCCTCAGGAAAGACTGCCCACTGGATTGACCCTTTGACTTGGGACATAGGCACTGGTTTGGGAATCAAAAGAACTAAATTCAAAATCAGCTCTGTTGCTAACTCACGCAGGCCTTCAGCAAGCTTTTGCCTTTGCTGGATTTCAGTACTCTCATTTGTAAAATGAGAGGATTAGACATCACCTCCAAAATGCTATGATTTTCATAAATCTGGTCATGCTTACATTGTGGAACCAGCAGCCCTAACCTGAAGCCTATGAACCAGGTAAACTCATTTCAAGTTAGTTTCTTTTCTTCACACAGGAAACAAAAAGAATCCAGTGTTGCAAAGAGCCAAGGGAATCAGTCTTGTTTTCAGAGGAGAACCTTCAGATGATAGTGGCCTGCATACCAGGCACATTCCTTCACCATAACCACAAAGAGCCTGCATATATTTGTTGTTGTTTTTAATTGCAAACTTTTCTAACAATTTGCGCTTTAGAAACGATTGCCCCTCTCTGAGGTTCAGATCACCGCCCAGCCAGTTCTCAGAGTAAATTAACTGAAGAATGCTGAGGCTGGAATCTATGATTAGGATGCCTGGCTAAGTAAAGATGAACATGTACTTCCCCAAATGGGTCAGCTATGCCCCCAGATATCTACAAAAGGGTGGCAAATGACTCATGCTGCCTTGATAGCCTCTCTAATGCTGGGTTTACATCTGGATTTAGAGCTAAAAATTGGAGGTAAATCTGAAGGAGCATAAAGGGGGTAGGGAGGGAATTGAGAGTCAAGGGAATTTCCATCTAAGCTTTTCAGAAGCAGGAATCCATTCAACCTTTGTCGATGGCTGTGGTTTGCTAGGATCAAGATCAAAGGAATCACTGTGGGCAGAACCATGACAAATGTGAGGCACAGTCTGGTGAAACCTAGCATTAGCCCCTCTCTTAGGCTGCTGTCTAGACTGGAAGTAGGTGCTCGTGCCAGACCCAGCTGAGTGTGTAGTCAGTGTGTTCCTTCATGATGAGGCAAAAGCTCTTCTCTGTCTCCATAGCTGGGGCCAGCCCAATGGGGCACAACATGGCTGTAGCCCCAATGGAAAGAGTAGCTTTTGTGGGAAAATGGGGAAAGTGGAGTAAGCATGGAGCTAGGTGGTTGACAGAGATGCAGATGTTAGTAATATATAGCTACCTTGAGTTGTACATCTTCCCTCATTCCTCCCTGAGGGCTTTGGAGAGCTGCTTCAAAACTCTGCTAAAAAGTTGTTCATCTGTAGGCCCAAGACACTTACAGACATTTGAACTGGCATTCACCAAGAACAGCTATTGATATTTCATTTTGATGGTCCACATGATTTCACAGAGCTTCAGCTTGTTTTCTTCAATAAGACAACCAAGTACCCGATGAAGGAATATTCTGGATTCTGAGTGGGCAGTGCCACTTCTACATTGCCTGCTGCATAGGACATCAGCATTAACAACTGTTTAAATCCTATTGGCATCATGAGAACACTAGCATAGGAAACAAACACACACATGCTCACACAAAGATAGCAATGACACCTTTCAAGTTTTTATGAATGCATTATCTTATGTGGCATTTATGTGGATCTTGTGAGGTAGGCAGGGGATATCCTACTACACATTTTCAGAGTGGAGCAAAGAGAACTAGAAAAGTCAAGAATCAGGGGTTCAATTGTGGTTCTGACAAATAGTTCAAGTGTCATTCAAGGCAAATTTCACTTTCTTTTCTATGACCTGGTCCTTAAATAGGGAGTGCTGGGGTTTGGGGAAGGGGAATGAGTATGCTAACTTTCAGAATGATAGTGCCCATCATGGTATAGTCACCAGACAGAAAAATTTATAGCCTTAAAAAATGACAGTTACAGGTATAATGCAGGAAATGATCATGATATAATGCTCCATAAAATATCAAACACAAGATTGGTTGCATATCTAATTTACAGCTCTGTGAAACGATGTATGGGGGAAGAGGGAAAAGAAGCAATGCGAATTTTGGCTATGGTTACAGTAGCATAATTCTTTATGTATTTTCATTTTCTATGATATGATCAGCTGTATTATTTCTTACAGATTTAAATGTAAATTAATTTGTGATGGAAAAGAGAGACCCCCCTACCAACAATCCCCAGCCCTACAAAGGGATTTGACACTTACTAAAGTCTTAAGCAAGTTATCTGAGCTTCAATTTCCTTAACTATAAAAGGACTATAAATATCTTAACTTATTAAGTATGAAGTCCTTACTTTGTGCCAGACAATTATCCTGAGCATTTTCACTTGTTCTAACACATTTAATCCTCATTATACCCAGAGAAGTAGGTCTTATTAATTTCCACACTTTGCAGGTCAGGAAACTGAGGCAAAAGGAGGTTAAATTATGTCAGACAGCCATGAGTTGAGAATCTCAGAGCAAATCAGGACAGAATAATTCCTATGCCTATGGAGTGACCACTGAGCCATATGACTTCAAGGGATGGTTACAAAATTGAATCTTATTTCTTGGGAAATCTCTGTGGCAGAGTTGGCACATTACAGACACTAAATAGATATAGTTGTTCCTTAGATTCATTTGTTTCTAAGGCTCATAAGTACACATAGAAGTTGAAAAGTGATGACTGAACAACTGAGTGCTGAGAAAGTCGATGTAAATTCGTCATTTGGTTGCTAACTTCACTGGGGTCAGTCAACCAGGATTAGTAATAACAAAGAGGTACTTCTGGGAATCACATGGCTAAATTTAGAAATGTGTGTTTTTATCTAAAGCAAAGTCATCATGAATGTGTTTTGGTATTATCTAATGTTTCTACTTTTTTTCCTCACAAGCATTTGGGACGTAAAGTAAATCTGAGCTCACTGTACCCAGAAAATGTTTTTCTATCTTCCCCTCCCCCAATAATCCCTCCTACTAGGACTATGTGTGGTAGGGGACATGGAGGTAGCATTACACCTAGAAAATGGAATCCACATAGTTCTGATTCTTTTCCTTGCAAAACATTGCTCTCTATGAGCTATTTTGTATGTTGATGCCTATAGCACCTTAAAAGCTCTTTTACATGGGTTTTATAGGCCCATTCAATGACTTAGGTAGTTAATTTTTGGAAGCTATATGTTGCCAAGCTAACTCTTCACCAAATGTTTAAGTTCAAGTGAACTCTCTAAACCCAATTGGGAATGAGTTTCAGCTACTTTTGTTTCCTTGCATGTACACTCCTATAGCAAGATAAGCAGGCACCACTTTCCACTAAATTAGGAGTCTTGATATTTAAGTTTTGTATGAGGATCATTTCTAAATGGCCATGTGAATTTGGGTAAGCTGTTGAACCTCTGTGGATCTCTTATCCCTGTGGAAATTGAATGAACTCTATGGATTAAAATTCCTCCCTTAGAAAAGCCTAAGGTTAGGTCAAATTATTCTCATGAAAATAAAAATATTGTTTATATGAGCTGTTTGATGCCCATTTTAAAACAGCCTAATGTTGTACATCTCTCATTTAAAAGGAAGCCAGAAACTCAACAGCAAAGTAGGAGGTGGGCTGGTTGTTCAATAGGGTGCCTCCCATGATACAAGTCTGTTATTTCATAATTCCTGCTTCTGGTACTACCCTCTATTCTCTTTGACAGGTTTAAAACTAAAGAACAAGAGTTTAGGTGCTCAACTGTATGATAAATGTGTGTTGGAAAACCTTATGGATGGAGTCCCAGCTTCCCAGTGGGAAGGAGGAAACCTCCATTAGGAGTCAGAAGTGGAAACCATACCTGGTACAGGTCTTGTTAACTAGACATTGTCCTATTAGGTTCCCTAATTATTGGAAAAGTCTTCTTCCTCCACACTCTAGTTTCCCTTCCTTCACATTGAACCTCCCATGCATTTTACGACTCATCCAGTTCATTTTCTATTTAAATGATTAAGGCTAGGTTTGGCAGTATCCCAGGACCAGTCTGCTAAGTGCTCATTTATTCCCCATAATTCAAGGCTGCCAATGCCAGGAGTAATAATCCTCCTCCCTCTGACCACTCTGCAGAACCTCAATGCCAGCCTGGGGCAAGGGAAGGAAGGGAAAGAAAGGAAAGGTAGAGGAGAATATAATTGTTCATCGATTTTTGAAATATTTTCCTGAGAATTGTAACACTTGGGGAAAGGTGCACTGATTTTCAGACCACTTTTTAGGGATGGTAATCCTGGAAAAGAAAAGGAGGGTGTGTGGTTTTGAAGAATCTCTGCTTTAGAGAAAAGTTAAAAAAAAAAACACTAATAAAAACCAAGAGCAGCTTGAACAGACCTAGGCAAAACAATATGTCAGGGAAGAGGATGAGGGAGCTATCCTCTCTCATTCTACATTCTTTCTTTCCTCCTTTTTATTATCAGTCTTCATTGAATAAATGAATAGGTGGATAAAAAATCAGTGATTGAGTACATTTGTGAATGAATAAATGATTGAATGAATCAGTGACTCTTAAATCTGACTCATCTTTAGAATCAACTGCAAGCCCTTTTTTATAATACAAATCCTGGGAATATCCTTCAGAAATTCTGATGCATCAGGTCACAGATGGAGCCAGGGATCTGTGTTTTTTAACTGCTTCCCAAATGATTCTGGTAGTCACCCAGGTTTGGCAACACAAAGCCTAGAGCATAGCTATAATCTAGATTTGATTCTTTCTCATTTTAATTCTGATTGAGAGCCCCACACTGATTGTCCCCATACTGAATTTAGCTGCATATTAATTAATCAGTTGTTATTTCCTCCTTGATCAAACCAGCTTATTACCCTGCCTTCCATCCTTTTATGTTGCCAACAAAACTCATTGACTGATATTTTGCAAGAATTTATCTTAGAAGTTTTTATATTAAAATAATCATGTTTCCCATTGTGTTCTATCTCAACTGTTTTGGAATTGACCATTTTCAAACAATCCAAGAGTTCTGGCTTGGTTTATTTGCTTGTTTTTGGTAGAAATGAGGATGCTTTGGAATCCAGGGATTTTAGAAATACCTGAACTCTCTCTTTCTGTTTGTTTAATCATTTATTCAATAAATCTATGTTAAGTATCTCTAGTTTGTTAGGAACACTGGGGATACAAAGATGAAAGATATGTTCCCTTTCCTTATGGAATTTACAGACTAGTGAGCAACTTGGGTAAGAATGTAATTATTCTACGAGCCACATATGGTAAAAGTAGATATAGGTAAGAAAGTTGGGGGTGTATTTTGGGTCAGAGGGATGATATGTTTTGATGAAGAAAACAAAACCCAAGATTTAGGGGGTGGAGGAGGGCTAAAACATCGTGTCTACAGCCATAGAGGTGATATACTTAAAACCTTGGAGAGCTAAAAGGAGCTCCGTGTGCATGTTGGAGGGAGGTTGCTGGTGGGAGATGACACTGGAGATGCAGAAGGATGTGATATCATGATATACCTTGAATGTCTTCCTAAAATGTTGGATTTTACACTTGAAGCAATGATAATCCCATAATGGACTTGAGCATGAGATGGATATAAACAAATGTAGTGGTACCTTGGTATATTTATCATTGATTCATTCTGGAACTGGTGATGGTGCCAAAACCAATGAGTACTAAATGATAAAGCATTTTTTTTTTTTTTGCAGGGTGGCGTTGCAACTCATACAAGTTCTAGTAAGTGTGACAAATCCTGAGCAAAAAGAGCTGAGTGCGGAAACATTTTTTTCTCATCAAAATGCAATGAGTGCAGGGTTTGATGAGTTCTGTGGCTGACAGGTACTGAAGTATGACTGTATATGAAGAAATGCTCTCTCATTATTGTGCAGAGTTTGCCTGACCTAAAATTTGCCAGATTGGAGGCTTCAAGACCATGGAAAAAATAATAAGACTCTGAAGAAGTCACTGCTGGGGATTTAAAGAGAGAGGCCAGAGGGGAAAATGAACTGGTAGAAATAATTGATAAACCTTGGTGATACGCAGGCATGTGTGGCAGGGGTAGCAGTAACAAAGTAGGAGGTCATTAGAATATTCTCAAAACCTTAACCACCTAGAGAGTGGTAGTGTAATTCATGGAAGTAATTGTTTGGCTGACTTTTATTCATTTTCCTATGATATCCAAGGAAAATACTGACAGCATCACAATACAAGGACCCAAACCCAAACACTTGAGCAAGTGGCTTTTTTTTTTTTGAGTTCTTATCAAGGCTGAGAAATCTTCTAAGCACACATGAAAGAAACAGCAGGGCCAACGACTACTTTGAACTTACTGCACATGATTCCTTTCATATAAGACATGCTTGACAAACATTAATTAAGTCTCCCAAAACCCCTTTGAAGTAATGCAGGAAATATGTACAGGTGGGTAAACTGAGGCCCCAGGAACTGGAAGGAGAGCCTGAGGACATACTAGGGCAGGTGCAGCATTTGAAAAGACCCCCATATGAGGCCCCTGTTTCTCTGATGAGGACAGATGTGGGCGACTGTGTTTAAACAAAGGTCTTCCAGCAAGTTCTCTAAACCAGGCAGGATGAGGCAGGATGATTATGTACTCCAGTGGCCACACACTCTGACCTCAGACCTGGCAGCCTTGAGTTTTGTAGCACACCTTGTCTACTTGTAATCCAGCTCCACCATCTCCTTCCTGAAATCTACAGTTGTGTCATGTCCTTTCTGATGCTGGTGTCCTTGTGACTGGCTGATGGTTTGAGGGTGAGAAGGTGAGGGTACCTGATTTTATGGACAAAAGAAGTAATCTGAGTCATTTTTGTACCCAAGTTTCTGCTTTTTAGTTTTTGTCTTTTTCAGGTTGGCCCCTTTGGTTTAGTGTGCAAGATGTTTATTACAGAGTAAAAGTGGGTACATGGAAAAGTTGAGCTGTGATTAGCCCCATCAGCAGCTTTGGCAAAACTTGTGGATGGCTCTGAGGCTAAAATGTCCCTTCTGCATTGGTCTAAGTTGGTTATGATGGCTGGGCCTTTGTGCTTCCACACTGATCAGTCATTGGACATGGCCAAGGCTGTAGCTGAGCCAGCTCCTGAACTGGCTGATTGTGGAAGGCTGTGCATAGTACACATTAAAACCTTATCTTCACAGAGACCAAAGGGATGTTTCCTGGGGGTGCGGTGGGATGGGGTGTGTTGGGGGATGAGTAAAAAGGATGAAGGGGAATATAGTCAGTAATATTGTGATAAAGTTGATAGATGAGTATTAGAATTCATGAGGTGATCACATTGTAAGGTAAAAAAAGGTTAAATAACTATATTGTACACCTGAAACTAGTATAACTAATATAACATTGGATAGCAACTATATTTAAATAGAAAAAATAAGAAAATGAAAGAGGAAATAAAACCTCATCTTCTGCCTGCTAAACTAGATGCATCCAGAAAGACGGGCCTTTATCAATTGCACCTGCTGCCTAACTATTGATTCATTCTATCCAATTTGTTAATCTGTCTATTCAATATCTATCTATCTGTCTATCCATCCATCCATCCATTCATCCATCCATCTACCTACCTTCCTATCATACCTATAGCACATATGATGCTGGAAATTATATGAAGTTCTATAGTTCTATATGATAAAAGATAAATCCTTGTGCTCAGGAAGCTCTCAGTCTAGTGACTAAAACACAAAATAAATAGAAACAGAATCAGCTGAGAAATAGCCAAATACTTCAGAGAGGAAATGCAGAAAGTAAACATGCATATACACTATTGAAGAGAAAAAGATGGTAAGGACTATCACTGTCTTCAATGACATAAAAAGTCTTCTTCATAATAATCCAACAAGATATGTAGATCACCAGCAATTTAAAAGGTTACAAAGAGAGATGTTTGAAACTTATGGTAAGTAACTGAAAAGTATTTTTATTGTGTAATTGGCCTTCTTTGCTTCAAAAGGAACAAATTAAAAACAATTAGAGGAAACACATTTTAAAAACTGAAGATTTTTAGTTAGTGGGAATGTGAACAATGAGATTTCCATATAATACGTTGGTGATATAAAGTGTGAATATTTTTGCCCTTCTTCACTGACTCCTTTTATTTCTGATATATCCTTCTGAATCCACTGTCTTTTTTCTTATTAGACATTTTAATTTTTTTCCAGAAGCATTTCTCAAAGAAATAATAGATTTTAAACATATTCAGTTGCCTTACTGAATGTAATGGCCCCTTTGAAAATCCTGTTCCAGTTAAAATTTCTGAGGAATCTATTCAGAGATGAGAGTCTTGTGGACATTTTATTCATTGGTTTGGTTAATTATTGGTTTTCCATTTTATTTGCTACATTTTCCTTTTTCTCTATGATTTAACTCTCTGAAACATTTGGGCGGTTTGCATGAAAGAGGCTATATCATAAATGCTTTTAGGGTCTATATGATTTATACATACAGCACTCATGATTCATGTCTCAAATGGCCATGTTGGTAGTTTTTTTTATTAAATTCTTGATTTATGTGAAATAGATAAATACACGGATCTTTCAGAACAAGGGTGTCTGTGTCTGGGGGTAGAGCGGAGAAGGACGGGAGAGATTTGTATGAATGAATAACTCCCTATTGGTCCTAATGGGATTTGCACAAGGAAGACTCCTGTATTCCACGACACAGTCTTTCTTCATTCTAGTTTGTGGTTAGGTATATGTTATTGATATCATAACTTTAATTTCCAAGCCATGTTAAATTGATACATGTTTTAGATGTCCACCTTAAAGAATAAAACATAAAAGAATATGCTGTTTTTCTTTTCTCATTCCCCATGTTGTATTTGGCAAATTACCTTGACATTCTAAAATGTCTTGCCTACCTCTGATTTTAATCTTCTTGAGGGCTGTACATTGGTTTTACTCTGTGTTATATACAACCCCTTATGTTTAACCAGTATTTGCCATCTAATAATAGCAGAAAATGAAACCTAGAATGTTTCTTAACAATAGGAAAATTTCATAAAAGATGATACTTAAATAAAATTTTCCTGTAATAGCAATAAAACATTTTCAAGCTGACTCTCAGCTGAAGAAAGGAACTTTTACCCTTCTCAAAACTGGAGTTGTGTGAGAAAGTATACATATGCATGTTTCAAATAACCAAACCAATAAGTCCTATTTCTCTCCTTATTATAATCAAGGGAACAACCATTCTAATAAAAATTGTGTTCAACAGTTCCTCTATAAACTCCCTTCCTTATCCCAGCTCCACCTGGTATAATATAAAATGTAATATACTTTGGAGGCATTTTTAATAAAATTCTTTCAGATGACTCTATGTGGCAACACAATTCATTTATAGTTTCCTATTAGTTCACCTTTATAGAGGTTTTAGTCTTTTCCTATCTTATGGGGTAAAAAAGTCACTATTTTTCATAACTAATATGTATTTCTGTTGACTTAATCTCTCCATGTTTTAGTGTTTCACATATAAGAACAAGGTTGGGGCAAGGCAGAAAAAAGTTTCCTCATACTCCTATGATATTATGATTAATATTTTATGTGAATCTTACCTTGCCCTAGGAGATATGATATTTTTATTATAAGCCCCTATATTATTTGATTATTTATGAAGTTATAGAAAGGGAAGGGAAGAGCAAATTCATGATTTATTCTTATCAAAATAACTGCATGCTTATTCTGTGTTATCTTCAGGGTCAGAATAATGTTATTCATTCCAAATGACTACTTATGCAGGTAAGATGATTCAGGGATGATGAGAATTTTGAATTACTTTATGGCACAAAAGACTTGTGTGAAGCATGATGTGAGTATGGGAGAAGAGAGTATCCAAATTAAGGAGGATCACTTTCAGCAACTGGCCAAAACCCAACTGCAAACAGTTTCAGGTTCACCTTGTTCTGTTCTTCATCCAAGAGAAGGGAAAATAAGATCCATAGGTAGGCTCATTGCTTCTCAGACTCTCCACCATTTTCTCTGCTTTCAGCATAACACAGAGTTAGTGTGGGTAGACTTGAACAGAGGTGTCATTGGATCTGTGTGACTCATGACTATGCTTCAATTCTTATCTTTATATTCTGCTTCTTGGGCTTGTGGACTCTTTTTTTTTGTAACATTTTATTTATTTATCTTTAGAGGGGAAGGGAAGGAGAGAGGGAGAGAAATATCAATGTATGGTTGCCTCTCATGTATCCCTTACTGGGAACTGGCCTGCAACCCAGGCATGTGCCCTGACTGGGAATCGAACCATGATCCTCTGGTTCACAGGCCCACGCTCAATCCACTGAGCTATACCAGCCAGGGCTTGTGGACTCTTATAAGTGATAGCCAGTAGAGCAGAAAGCTGAGGAGCATCTTGGTGCATGTTAAATAATCTCCCTAAAGCTAAGGACACACTAGATACCTTCACAAAACTGGCTATATAGTTTGTAGGTCTCAGTGCAAAATGTGATAGCAGGGCCTTTTGTTAAAGATTACTAGGATTTAAAGATGGTAACAGTAGAGCATAAAATCAAACATGGGGAGGACCTTATATGTCTGCACAGGTTGCAATACTCATGAAGTTGGCTCTGCCTTCAGACACCTCTAGATATGAGAATAAAAGTAAAGCTAAAAATAGAAATTTTGACTAAACATCTTTTTTCAGGAGAATTTAGACAACAATTTGGCTGCTCTCCTCCTCCCTTCTTTGTAGATGGCTAAAGTTGAGTATTCAGGATTATGGCTTTTGATATCCTGCTGATTTGCTGCACATAATCGAATTAGTAAATTATTTCTCTAGGTTCCAGGTTCCTCATTTCCAAAATAATAGTTGAAAGTAGATTTCCAAGATAACATAAAAACTAAGTTTAATATTCATAAAAACCATTCAAAACCATGATAGAAATTTTTGAAAGCAGTTATTGTAGAGTTTGAAGTAGCTTCTTGGAAAATATTGAGTAAGAAGAGGTTATTGGAATAACTGATTGTTAATATTTTTCTCTAGTGATGGTTTTTAACTTCCCCTCAAAAGTAGCAGTGTATTGAAATAGAGTATGGCAGTTTGAAACATTCTGAAATGAAATGAGGCAGATCTGAGATGAATGCAAACTCTGTTTCTTATCAGCTGTGCGATCTTGGGCAAGCAACTTACCTCACTGGATCTCCGTAAAATGTGGTCAGTAATAGCACTTACACCAAAGGGTTGTTGATGGGCTCCTAATCAACTGTCATTGATTCTAGCTCATGTGATCAAGAGTCAGATGATCTGCACAGGCTCAGATACTGTGCATCAAATTGAAGATCTATGTGGCCTGGATTACTTTCTGTCAGTTGGGCTCAGGTCTGCTTTCTGTGTTTGTTATCCCCCTTGGATTAGCATATATTTTATGGAAGTGGTAGAAGCATAAGAGAAAAAGCTCCCTGTGCAAATCCCTTTCAACACTTTGCTCACTTATGGCTATGACTATCCCATTGGCCAAAGCAAATCACGTGGCTGAGCCTAAAGATAATGATCCAAAACATACTCCACTCTTCTAGTGGAATGAACTCATATAGCCATGGGTGTGGATTCAGAGGGAAAAAATCTGAGGCCAATAATTCAACTTCCTTATATGTAATATGGGGTTGATAAAATGACCTAACTCATAGCCTTGTTTTGAGGATTAAATGAGATAATCCTTGTAAAGCATTTAACACTTAATTAGCACTTAATAAATGTTAGCTGTGTTTGTAACGCTGACTCTGATCACTCTATGACCCAAATCTAATGAAAGATTTTAGATGAGAAAGGCAGGTGTGGGCAGGGGTAGTTAGAAAAGATTTACTGGTGAACTTTTAGCTAGACCATAGAAGATGGGAAGAATGTGCAAGAAAAAGAGAGCTGGGTTTAGGGGGCTGTTCCTGAAGGGGGAAGAACAAGAGCAAAAACCCTAAAGGCAAAATAATGTGGATTTACAATGTAGATTATGTTTAAAGTTTTAGGTGAATTAACCACACTTCATTTCCATTGCTTTTCTTTTAAAATCCTTGAGGTGAATTGTCATTCCCAATCCTGATGTTTGTTCGGAAAGAGAACAGAGCGTGTGTATATAATAAACCAGCTGTGAACCTGTGTTCTCTGCTTGGAACTTCCTTGAGCATTTCCCTTCCCTGGGCAGGTGCTGCTTCCCATGGGCCTGCCTCTATCCTGAATGGAAGGTTTGTCCACAGGAATCCAGGCTGCCAGAAATTGTGAAATACTCCTTGAGGGCTCAGTCTCACATTGTAGCATTTGAGTAAGGCTATTGCATATGTGCAAGGTCAGAGGAGCATGGAGTCTGTGAATTCTGTTGTTCTCCCTGTGAGGTGGGGATTTGAGGCAGAAGACCCTGTGAGCAGTTAATACTGTAATACCTTCTATTCAAGCTTCCTGCGTATGCTGTGCCCAGTCCTCCTAGCCCCTCCACTCTGCTGCTTGATTGATCCATGGTGTATTGATGAATTAACAGGAGCAGAGAGTCTTCTGCTACCTTAGCCCAAGTCATCCAGGCCTGTTAGCATCCCTCTGAATAGCCACAGCCTGAAGAAAGATGAGGAGGGGGTTTCCTCCCCTCCTAGTAACATATGTGCACTCTGCAGGTGCTCTTTTGAAGACAAATCTTTGGAATAGTCATACATAGAATAAAGTTAAGCATGGAGCTGGAGCTTGGAGTTTTTCCAGCTGTGACATTGTCCTCACTTCTCTCTTCTTACCTCACCCCACTCTACCCTAAAGTGCATGGCTTTTAACTCTAGTCTGGCAAATCAATTTTGAGAAATCCCTATGCAAGAAGCCATTTTATCCAGTTATACCAGTTGGTATTGGTGTTCTCCAAAGTTGTTGTGTCCTCACACTCCTTGAGAGATATGAATTACAGGGGATGGTGGAGGCACCTAGCAGATACTTTACAAATATTCGGTGTAGAGTGTAATATGATGTGCTGCCTAGATGTAGAGTGTAATGTTATGTGCTGCCTAGATTCCCAGTCCAGGACTGAGGAACTCATTCTCCTAGTTGCTGAGACTGTTGCTAGCTAACATCTCTCAGCTGTGAATCTCATTGTTTAACCTTCAGCTTAAAAAGAGTGGCTTTTAAGGAGAGAGGCCTCAGCACAGGCCACTTCAAGTACAACCAAACATGTGCAACATTTGTTGAGGGAGTGGATAAATGAATGAGATGTTACAGCAGACAGAAAGGAGGGTGGTCAGATGTGCTTTGTGAAATGATCTCTCTGTGGGAGTGTCAGGGGTGAGTGCCAGGGAGTCTGCACCTGGGACTCACGTCTGGGTATGTCTGATGTGCAAATAGAACTTCAGCCATGGCTGACATCAGAGTCCCATGAGGGAAGTACATACTCCTATTCATCAGGGTGAGGGTGGGCAGGGGAAGAGATAGCACATTCACATAGAGGTATGTAAGGAGAGTTTAGAGAAGGGACTATTTACAAAAGTGTAGGGAAATTTAAAAGATGGTGTTGCTCCTTGAGTCTAGCAGTAGCAGGGAATCATTGCCACCCATAGTACTGAAGGGGCCAGGTGGAAGGGTAGCTGCTGGAAAAAGGAGCTGAAGTGGTGTGAGAGAGCTGACTGACAGGAACCTTGACAGGAAGACCATGTTCAAGCCACAGATTAACAGAAGAGAGGTATAGGGAAGAAATACTGCAACTACTTTCCTGTCCTACCCTTCCATGTTCCATTGACTAAGGAGTGCAAGCCAGAAGGTATGGGAGGCAGTTTCTGCAGCCCATACTGCTAACCTGTTGGGGCACAAAACAGGGTGTGCTGTGGAGAGGTGGGCAGGTGGAAGATTCTGGCACAGCACAAAATGGGAGCTCTGGCTTCTGGAGACACTGAGATGAGGGCACCAAGCAACACTTATTTGATGATCAGATGCCAGAACACGATTCAGAATTAGGGAGGGGGTATCCTTTCCACTACAAATAAGGATGTGGCCTGAAAGTGGATAACAGAGACAGCAGCCTGGCCATGGCCCCAATGGCTGCCAAGTTGGGAAGCACTGGGCAGCACTGCCCTTGGCATAATATAAGATTAGCCGAAGCTGCAACTCACACCCCTCAAGTGGCTTCTCAAGTCATGTTTATCAACAAGAAGTGGCCAGGAAGGAAGAAAAGGTTGGGACTATTTCTGAGTTCATACGAAACAAATTTGAGCCTCTCAGAAATGACTGAGAGGGAGTCTGCAATATCCTGGGTTGCAATGGGGCATGGGGTTTAGCCAGTGAGATGTTACTGTTAATGTAATACCTTTGTACCCACAAACTAGTGAAATCTGGAGAACAATTTAAACACAAAATTATAGAAATGTAGAGAAAGAGGAAGCTCATTCATTCACAGAGAAGCTCATTGAGCAAACGGAAGGAGAAGTAACTTATTCAACAAATGTGTTTGAATACTTTCTATAAACCAAGCACATGGGACTAGTGCTTCTTAACCCGGATGCACAGAACCCCAAGGGTGCTATGCATGTAATTCATGGTGCCATGGACTGAAAAGGAAAATCTACTCGTTTATTTTCACTAACCTCCACTTGAGACTTAGCATCATTTTTTTTTCAATTATAAAAGCAACAAAATACAGTAGGAGTAATATTAGGATATATTCTTATATCACATTATGATTATTATTATTATTATTAATGCTTATTGGTTAATATGTTAACAAAGGTGTACATATAGTGACATCACAATGTTGGGAAAATATGTTGATAATTATATTTCAATATGATTTGCTTCCCTTGTAATCCCATATATTTTATTGTATGCATTTAAAACACTACTTGGAAGAGAGCTATAAGGCTTCATCAGACTGTTAAAGGGGCTCATGGCACAAAAATTAATTGAAACTGCTATGCAAGGTACTTGAGATACTGTGTCTACCTTCAGGGGATTTTCTTCAATGTGGGGGAAATAGAATTATGCACACAGCATATTGGGGGCAAAAAGCATGGCAGGATTAATTTACCTGAGAGGTGCAGAAAGACTTTGTAGAGGAGGTGATTTCATATACATATATGTAAGCATGCTCTCACTCAAGGACATTTCTTCATTGCTTCCAGAGAGAGAGGAATAGAGAGAGAGAAACACTGATATATGAGAGAGGCAGCAACTGGTTGCCTCCCATACACACCTGGACTGGAAATTGAACCCACAACTGAGGTATGTGCTCTGACTGGGAATCAGACCTTCAACCTTTCAGTTACAGGATGATGCTACAACCAACTGAACCACACCAGCCAGAGCAAGAAGAGGTGATATTTAAACTGAGTTTTAGGAGATGAGCACGTGTACATCAGGTTAGAGGCAAAAGAGGGCCAGGGAGGGAAGAACAAAGAGGTTCTTGGCAGAGAAAGTAAGGTATTTAGGAATCAAAAAACATAGTATAGGATAGAGAGGTGATGGGAGGTGCAGAGAGAGTTGGGCAGAAGTCAGGTGAGAGAGTATGAAGTATTCCAGAGTCTTTGAAGAGCTGTTAAAAGTCTCCATGCTGTGAAAGGTGTGATCACATCCACATGTCATGTTCAGAACCATCACCTGGGCTGCTGTGTGGAAGATGAAGGGGAAGTACAATGATGGGAGATAAAGAGACACGTTAGGACCCTCTTGCCAGGGTGTAGGCCTTAGGGAAGGGTACAGCAGACCAAAATTCTTGCCTTACTTGGAAGTCACTGAATAAAGTTCCAGAGCACACCAAAAACTTTCTGTGACCTTCTACTAAGTGTTCTCTGACAGAAAAAGGATGATTGGCTGGTGTGTAGACACTGACATTGCTGAGAGGGAGAATGTCCCAGGAGCAACCTTCAACAATGATGGGTGGGAGATGGTGGATAAATATACCACCTTCCTCACCCCCAGGCAGATCCTTCTGAGGTGTGTTCAATGCAGCCTCTCAGAGGCACCTATGGCAGGAAGCACATTGTCCTTGGTGGTCACTTGCTGTTCTCCATCCCCACTACTCCTCATGGGATCAGTTCTCAAATAAACCATGTAAATCTGGTCTCAGAGTCTGCTTTGAGAGAACCCCAACTAAGACAGGCATTTTTACTGGGTCTGGGTGATGACAACATGGAAGGAAAAAGAGCCATGAAAAAGGTGAGATTACAGAACCTAGTCATTTGTCAAACGTGCAAGTGAGGGAATGGAGGTATCAAAGATGATGCTTGTGGAAAGATCTGCAGTGCTCTAAAATGGAGACGGCAGGAGGGAGAACAAATGGAAGGGAGAATAATGAATTCAGTATGGACATGATGACTTTGAAATACTCATTGGACAGTAGACAGAGATTTCTAATAGGCAGTTGGAAGTGCAGAGGTAGAGTTTACAGAGAGGAAGTTCCACTGATGTACCTTACTTGGAGTCATGAAGAATTTGGGTGAGATTTTTCCAGAGAAAATTTAGGGAGGGAATTTGAACCTAAACATTTTCAACAGGACATCTGTGAAAGTTTTTGTCTTCCAAATTGGCCTTCTTCCTCCCCTAATTCTGATTCTACCACCTACCCTCGCAAGCACTGCTTGCTGGACACATGGTGAAAAGCAGTTTCCAGCCTAAAATTCCTTTCCATAATAGAAAGTCAAAACAATGAAAATTTTTTTTCTAGGCAATGACCAGCTATAGGCACGTTGACAAGAATGTGTGCCTTCCTGTTCCTTGTTTCAGTTTCCACAAAGTCAGGTATTATTTTTAGGGTGCTCATATTATTTATCATCCAAATCAAGGCACTTTCAAGAGTAAAAGAAAGCACTATTTGTAATTATACCTGGGCAGTTGGCATACATCGAGACTCTCTAAGTCAAATAGAAGAACATGGTTGCAGTAGTATCTGATCAAAGATGTAGACCACCTCAAGTGTTTCTAGAATTGTATGGATATAGAAATAACAGATAAAAGCAAGAGACAGTCCAAGAGAATGACAGAAAGGAGAGGAAAAAACAGGAGAGAGACAGAGAATGAGGATAAGTTATGTGTTTGTTGAGAAGAGTCCTTTGGGACACACCTCTATCTTTTCCCCTTTTTAGCCTTTTATCTCCAGCATATATATAGCCTAGGGCTGGATATGCACCAGACAGTAAGTAATAAATGATTTTTAAATACATAAATGACTAAATTTCTTTTAAAAGATACTACTAAAAATTCCATTTCTCAACCACTCTTTACCATGTGACATTTTTTTCTCCACTGAAATTCTATGCCATCTCTAGTTTTAATTACTCAATTAAGTATTTGATGAAATATATTCTTGTTCTGTTTGTCAGTTTAGGCATGGAAATTTGATCTCAATTATATCGATTCTATTAAAATGTTATGACACTAGTATTTTCTTCTGTAAAGTGAGGATAGTTTCAGTGCCTGCCTCATAAGATTATTGTGAGGATTAAATGAGCCTGGTCCATAGTAAGGACTCATAGTAGCTATTGTTGGTTTTGTTTCTTATGTCTTCTAGGACAGAGATTAAGCCATTGCACTTATTATTATTTGGGCAGAAAAGAGGGATGCCACTTATTAAATGACTTAAAAATGACTTAAAGACATGTTAACTTGTATTTGATAAAATGGTTTCACTGAATTAACTCAATTATTCATGTGTAGTGCATTCATGAATTGCATTCAGTGAGCTGTCGTACCAGATTTAAAACTGTTTCTTCCCTGAAACACTCTAATTTGAATTCTAAAGCTATGTTTCTGGGATATTCAATGACCTCTTCCTTTTAATATGAGAGCATACTGGTTAAGTCAAGGTGGGTGGGAAAAAATGTCTGGAATTTAAATTAAAAAAAAAAACAACTTCATCCAAATAGATCTTCCATCAGTGTTCTGAGAGTGAGAAAACCTCTTTTCAGCACTGATATTAATATTCTTTTCTGGATTTTACAGAATAGGAGTTAAAATTGAAATGGGCTCCTCATCAGGTGGTATTCGCAGAATTTCTAAACTATCAAGGAATACGACACTTAGCTGATCTGAGGCCAGTGTGTCAAAAGGACACCTATAATGTGGATTATCTTCCTGCTTGAAGAAACCTTCTCCCCCTCATGTCAGGGCTTGAACTTAAAGACCTTGCATTCCTTCATCCCTAGTTGAAATTTCCTCAGTCCAGCTTTCTGCTCTTTCCCCCTTTGAACACATTCTGGAACACATTTACCACCTGCCCTAGTCTTCTTGTCTGTAATGGAGGCAAATGTCATGTGCTATCTTCTTTTTGACCTTTGTCATCTTCTCTACTCCTTCCTGACTGCCTCACCTGGAATGTGGCAGTACTGTAATACTTTGAGTTTTGCTTCACTTTTGGTTCACTTAATCCTGGCTTCTCATTGACATAGGATTCTCTCAGATTGGGGCTGTTCAGTAGAACTCTTCTCCGTTGTTGAAAATGTTCTATGGCTGCAGTATCAAAATGGTGGCTACCAGGCACATGTGCTACTGAGCATGAGAAATGTGATCAATGCAACTGAAAAGTTAAATTTTTAATCGTATTTTATTTTATTTTATTTATTTATTTATTTTTTTTAGGGACACATTGTAGTTTATTTAAGATCTCCACTATTTGAACATATGTAATACTCTAAGGTGGTAGGGTTGAGCACTGATGAAGTAGCTCCCATGTCAGTTAATACTGTAAGGAATCCATCCCCAATCTAGAGTATAGTTTCCTTCAGTCTATTTAATGGCAGAATGGCGAACAGAACTTATGTGTCCTCTGGTCCCATGTTGGGGTGATTTTGGCTGTTGGTTCTTGGGCTGTTGTGACTATTTGGATTTCCATTCATAGCATATGGCCAGATTTTCTGCAATACTAACATAGTCCTGTAGGACAGATTTGCTATGGAGTGAGATTCAAAATCTTAGTTGTCTTTTTTTTTTTTTTAGTATATTTTACTGAATATGCTATTACAGTTGTCTCATTTTTTTCCTACCCTTAATCCCTCTCTTCCCAGTACCCCCATTCCCTCCAGCATTACCATCCCTTAGTTCATGTCAATGAGTCATACATATAAGTTCTTTGGCTTCCACATTTCATGTACTATTCTTACCCTCCCCATGTCTATTGTGTACCTACAAATTACGATTCTTATTCCATGTACCTTTTCTCCCATTCTCCCCACCCCTGCTAACCCTCCATGTGATCTCCATTTCTGTGATTCCATTCCTGTTCTTCTTGTTTGCTTAGATCATTTTTTTTTTTTAGGTTCAGTTGTTGATAGTTGTGAGTTTGTTGCCATTTTACTGTTCATAGTTTTGATCTTTTTCTAAGTCCCCTTAACATTTCATATGATAAGGGCTTGGTGATGATGAACTCCTTTTACTTGACCTTATCTGGGAAGTACTTTATCTGCTCTTCCAGTCTAAACATCAGCTTTGCTGGATAGAGCAATCTTGGATGTAGGTCCTTGACTTTCATGATTTGGAATACTTCTTTTGAGAAAGTATTCCAAAAGCCCCTTCTTGCCTGGAAGGTCTCTTTTGAGAAATCAGCTGACAGTCTGATGGGAACTCCTTTGTAGGTGACTCTGCCTTTATCCCTTGCTGCTTTTAGAATTCTCTCCTTCATTTTAATCTTGGCTAATGTAATTATGATGTGCCCAAGGTGTGTTCCTCCTTGGGTCCAACTTCTTTGGGACTCTCTGAGCTTCCTGGACTTCTTGGAAGTCTATTTCCTTTGCCAGATTGGGGAAGTTCTCATTTATTACTTGTTCACATAACTTTTCCACTGTTGCTCTTCCTCTTCTCCTTCTGGTACTCCTGTAATTCAGATATTGGAATGTTTAAAGTTGTCTGAGAGGTTCCTAAGCCTCTCCTCATTTTTTAAAATTCTTGATTCTTCTTCTGTTGTGGTTGAATATTTATTTCTCCCTTTTGTTCCAAATTGTTGAATTGAGTCCCAGTTTCCTTCCCTTCACTGTTTGTTCCCTATATATTTTTCTTTATTTCACTTTGTATAGCTTTCACTTCTTTACTTTGCAGCCGTAATCAATCATTTATGTGAGCATCCTGATTACCAGTGTTTAGAACACTGCATCTGATAGATTGGCTATCTCCTCCTCACTTAGTTCTTTTTCTGGGCTTTTGATCTGTTCTTTCATTTGGGCCATATTTGGTGTTGGTCCACCTGTAATGGGAGGAAACTTAGGTATTGCCAAGTTGGGGCAACCCACTTAGCTATACTGTGGTGCTGTATGTGAGGGAGGGGTCAGAGAGGAAAGAAGGCCACTTGCTTAGCTCTTGCTCTGCTCTCAGTTGCTTCCCCCACTACCCACAAGTGATTTGGGCTCTTCTTGCGTTGATTCCCGGGTACATGGTTTTGTGTATGTTCTAGGACCCTCCCTATGGGTCTCTCCAGTGAACTCTACTGTGAAGCTGGTAGTTTCTCCCATTGCTGGAACCCCTATGGATTTTACAGCCAGAGGTTCTGTGACTTTCTTTTTCCATGCTGGAAACATGGGTCGCATGGTCTGTCTCTCTCTGTAGTTGTTCCTCCTGGTTTATCCACACTTGAATGTGAGACCACCTGGTCCACCAGCCACCACCTTGGTACCCATTCTCTCTGCCCTGGCTGTCCATCTCCACCCCTCCTACCAGTCTGGATGAATGTTTCTTTTTTAACTCCTTGGTTGTCAGACTTACATACAGTTTGATTTTCTGGCAGTTCTGGTTGTTTTGTTTTTAAGTTTGTTGTCCTTTTAGTTGTGCAAGGAAGCAAAGTGTATCAACCTATGCCTCCATCTTGGCCAGAAGTCTCCTCATGCTTAATTCTTTTCCTGGAGTTTTTATCCGCTCTTTCATTTGGGCCATATTTCTTTGTCTTCGAGCACTTGTTACATAAGGGGTGGAGCCTTAGGTATACACCAGGTCAAAGCAACACACTTCACTGAGTTGTGACACAGTGGGGGGGAGGGGTCAGAAGGAGAACAATGCCGCTTGCTGAGCTCTCAGCCTGTTTTCAGTCCCTTCCCCCATTTCCCACAAGCAAATTATGCCCTTTCAGGTACTGCCCTGGTGCTGATTCCAGAGTGGGTGGGCTTATATATGTTCTAGGACCCCATGGGCCCCTCCAACAGACCCTCCTGTGAAGCTGGCAGTTTCTCCCATTGCAATCTCCTCATGTTTTTACAGTGAGAGGTTCTGAGGGTTTATCTTCCCATGCTGGAACTCTGGGTTGCACAGTCTGTTTCACTCCCCAGTTGTTCCTCCCGGTTTATCCACACATGAATGTGAGACCTACCCAGCCCAACACCCCTGCCTGGGCTGTCAGCCACTCATCTGTGCATCCTCTCCACCTCAGCTGTCTGTTTTCACCCTTCCTACCAGTCTGGATGAATGTTTCTTCTTTAACTCCTTGGCTGTTGGACTTCCATATAGTTTGGTTTTCTGGTAGTTCTGGTTGGTTTTTAAATTGGTTGTTTTCCTTCTTTTGGTTGTATGAGGAAGTGAAGAGCATCTACCTATATTTCCATCTTGGCCAGAAGCCCCTGTCCTTTTTTTATTTATCTTTTTTCTGATGTCATCTTTTAGGGTACAAGCTAACTGATTAGACAGATTGACTTGGTCAGAAGTCAGTCATTTAGACCATTTATGAAAATGGAATTAAAAACTACATGGGTAGACTCAACATCTACAAGGATTCCAGAACTGTCTTAGAAAACAATTTGGAATTTGCTATAAAAGCCATGGCTAGATTAGGCAGGTTTTGGATATCTGCCTGAACTTTATTCTAGTCCACAGGTTTGGAAAGGCTCTAAGAATCACTTCATGTAGACTTTTGACCATACCACAAGCTTGATCATATAAAAAGGGATGGTGGTTCTTTTAGTTTAAACCCTAGAGATTGTTCAATGTTTTTCTAACCAGCAGTTTTAATTCAGTGTTGGATTAAACCTATGAGGATTAATTAATACAGATTAGAGAGCTGGTTGGTAAATTAGGATTATAATATTGAATTTTCCAGCAAATCTACAGGGATCCTTAGTTACCTACAGAAAATCTTTAATTATAGCCATAAGTTCAGCCAGTGTTTATAGGATATAGAAAATCTAGGGTGGTTTAGTAGGATCCTCGGAAGGTCTAATTTTGAAAGGGAAAGGTTTTTTTTTTTAAACTATTTTTTATTGATTATGCTATTACAGTTGTCCCATTCCCCTTCCTTCATTACCCTCCACCCTGCACACCCCCTCCCACCCACATTCCCCCCTTTAGTTCATGCCCATGTGTCATAAGTTCTTTAGCTTCTACATTTCCCACACTATTCTTGCCCTCCCCCTGTCTATTTTCTACCTACCATCTATGCTACTTGTTCTGTGTACCTTGTCCCCCTCTCTCTTCCTCCCACTCCCCTGTTGCTAACCCTCCATGAGATCTCCATTTCTGTGTTTCTGTTCTTGTTCTAGTTGTTTGCTTTTGTTTTAGGTGTGGTTGTTAATATCTGTGAGTTTGCTGCCTTTTTGCTGTCCTATTTTTTGTCTTCTTTTTCGTAGATAAGTCCCTTTAACATTTCATATAATAAGGGCTTGGTGATGATGAACTCCTTTAACTTGACCTTGTCTGAGAAGCACTTTATCTTCCCTTCCATTCTAAATGACAGCTTTGCTGGATAGAGCAATCTTGGATGTAGGTCTTTGATTTTCATGACCTGGAATACTTCTTTCCAGCCTCTTTTTGCCTGTAAGGTCTCTTTTGAGAAATCCGCTGACAGTCTGATTGGAACTCCTTTGTAGGTGACTGTCCCCTTATCCCTTGCTGCTTCTAGAAGTCTCTCCTTCATTTTAATCTTGGGTAATGTAATTATAATGTGCCTTGGTGTGTTCCTCCTTGGGTCCAACTTCTTTGGGACTCTCTGAGCTTCCTGGACTTCCTGGAAGTCTATTTCCTTGGCCAGATTGGGGAAGTTCTCCTTTATCATTTGTTCAAATAAGTTTTCCACTTGTTGCTCTTCTTCTTCCCCTTCTGGTACCCCTGTAATTTGGATGTTGGGACGTTTAAAGATGTCCTGGAGATTCCTAAGCCTCTCCTCATTTTTTTTGAATTCTTGTTTCTTCCTTGTTTTTTGTTTTGTTGTTTCTTTCTTCCTTCTGGTCCACTCCTTTGATTTGAATCCCAGTTTTCCTCCCATCTCTGTTGGTTCCCCATGCATCTTTCTTCATTTCACTTATTGTAGCCTTCATTTTTTCATCTAATTTGTGAGCAAAATCAACCAATTCTGTAAGCATCCTGATCACCAGGGTTTTGAATTGTGCATCTGATAGGTTGGCAATCTCTTTGTCGCTTAGATAAATTGGCTCTGGGGCTTTGAT
>PVKU01012069.1:0-38386 GCA_004027475.1 Anoura caudifer
GTTCTAGGACCCTGTGGGTCTCTCCAACAAACTCTTCAGTGAAGCAGGGAGTTTCTCCTGCTGCCACCTCAACCCCCACAGGTGTTTTCAATCACAGACCTGAGGCTTTATTTCCCCGTGCTGGAGCCCTGGGTTGCACAGTCTGTTTCACTCCTCAATTGTTCTTCCTGGTTTAACTGCATGTGAATGTGGGACTGCCAGCTCTACCAGCCACCACCTCACTGGGTCTGCCAGTGGCTGCCTTGCAGGCCAGCTGCAGCCTTGCCCGCCCTGCTCCACAATCCACCACCTCGCCAGGTTTGCCAGCCTTGCCTTGCCTGCCCTGGTCCTGCTGCCACCACCTGGCCACGAATCTTCTCTGCCAGGCTGCCCTTCTCCACCCCTCCTACCAGTCTGGATGAATATGCCTTCTTTAACTGCTTGGTTGTCAGGCTTCCATACAGTTCCAATTTCCCTCACTTCTGGTTGTTTTTTGTTTTTAAATTGTTGTTGTCCTTTTGGTTGCGTAAGGAGGCACACTGTGTCTACCTATGCCTTCATCTAGGGGCACATTACTATTTAGATCAAATATATACAGCACATATACACACAAACACACATACACAAAAGTTAACTGTTCAACTCAGGAACAAAGTGTCAGACTTGAACTAAATTTATAGCAGACCTGTATGCTAAATGCATATAAGAGACTAGAGCATAAATTCAGTCTAGAGAGGGTAATAGCAACTGACATATAAGATGGGGAGAGGGGAGCCATTTCACACGTTCTTTCAGTAAAAAATATAGTGAAGGGGATTAGAGAAAAAGTGTTTCAGAGACAGCCAAGGGCTTGCAAAACAAGCCAGGTGAAAAGAATATCAATTCTAATATATAAGGCAGGCATTCAAGGTGAAGGACCAGAGATTGTAATCCATCTTTTTCTGTGTCAAATTGGGTGCCATCCATACCATGCCAAGAAAACGTTTTACGTAGGGCCATGAACTCAGTAGAAAATTAGGTAGCATCTATAAATTTTATTAAGGGTAAACAGAGGCAGTCTGGCTTCCTCACCCAGATGTCTGGACAGCTAAGGGAAGCAGCATCCCATAACCTTGAGAATGGATAAGCAGTATTCTCCTAGCCTTGAGGCTGGGTCCGATAAACTGTTCCCATAGCCTTGAGTGGGCTAGCATGCGCAGAATCTCGCTGTAGCACACAATATATTCTGGCACCCTGCCAGCTTTGTCTGTATGTTAGAATGTTAGAAATAAGATTTGACAGGCTTGGATACAATGATCCACTGGCACCTACATCCATCAATTAGGTAGCATTCTCTGTCTCTCCTCATTGGGAGTGTTTCTGGTAGGATGTACCCCCTCTGCAGGTCCAGCTTTATGCTCAAAATAGTTCCTCTCTGCCCTAGTTGTTTACAACTTTTCTCTTCCTATAGCTGCACCATAACTTTTTAATCTGTTTTTAATCTGTTGACATAAGAACAACCAGATGACATGGACCCAAATCACACTTGTTTCTTAAAAATTGATTACACATCTGTTTTGTTCTTTATTCACTTTTTACCCACCATGCTCCTACCTTTGTTTTAGCAGTGTGCCCTAGGTCTCCACTGGAAGTAACTCATATTATTTTAGCACCATTTAGGTCCTCATACAAAGTCTGTCCAGAAAAAGTCCAGCCATTGTTAATAAAACAACAGTTTGTGTGACATCAATGTAACCTGGCAGATAAGGGGAGTGGACTGGAATGCGCATGCATGAACAATGATGATTTCACTGTACTAGTCGGTGGGGGTGGTAGACACCATTGAGTGAGTATGTGAACTGTGTAGTTGTCACATTGAAAATGACTGAGTGAGTAGAGCAATGAATCTGCATCAAATCTTGCATTAAGCTTGAATATTCCTCTGTGGGAACTATTTGGATGATTCAGAAGACTTCTGGGGACAACGTAATGAGTGCAGCACAAATAAAAGTGTGGAACGAATGCCACAAAAGTGGTTGAGAACCCGTTGAGAGTGATATGTTCTGGAAGGCCTGCCACAAGCAGACCACCTGAGAATATTAAACATGTACAGGCCACAATCAACAAAGATCAGCAACTGACAATGCGAGAAGCAGAATCTGATCTGGGGATTCCAAAAACTACTGTATCTGAGGTTTTGATGCAGTATTGTGGCATGAAACATGTCATGGCAAAATTCCTTCCATGGCTTCTGCTACCGGAGCAGAAGGAACATTGTATTGCAGTTGGGAGAGCGGTGTGAGATCCCAACGTACCTACTTTGAAGGGACTGAGGCTTCATTATCCTGTGTACAATGCTTGTATCATCTTCAATAAATGCCTCTACTTCACCTATTACATGGCTGAATACTTTCTGGGCAGACCTTGTATACTTGAATGTATGCAAACATTGCCATTTTGGATGTATTAAATGTTTTTATAACATTCTCAAACTACATCTTGAAAAGAGCTTTTTTTTTTTTACAGACTTTACAACAGTTCCATACCTTCCTTTTCATAAGTTATAGTCCTGGCTGGTGTGGTTCCATTGGTTGGGTGTCATCCTGCAAACCAAAAGGTCACCAGTTTGATTCCTGGTCAGGGCACATGCCTGGGTTGCAGGTTTGGTCCCTGGTTGGGATACATGCAAGAGGCAACTGATTAATGTTTCTCTCTCACATCGACGTTTCTCTACCTCTCTCCCTCCCTTCCTCTCTCTCTAGAATCAATAAAAGAAAAAAATTAAATGTTATACATCTATGCATTTATTATGGGTTCTATTTTTATGGGATCTACCTGTTTCTTTTCTCAATTTTTAACTAATAAACCTAACTTTTATATGTACATACTTTAGAACCAACTAGTTCTCCAGGGTTTGTAATGAAAGAGTAGTGTCCCACCCCCACTCCAGCATTTACTTTTCCAAGAGACAACAGATTTCAACTCTTAGCTGAATATTTTGATAAATGCCTTCATGACTCAAAATAATGTGCTTGAATGTCTACCATTGATTTTTGTTTTAGACATTATTTATTGCCTTCACACTATGAAAGATGAGGGTTTTGTTCATTTTTTCCCTGTTCCTACCATACATGTGTTCACTTTGCTTTATCTCATCTTCCCAATAAGATTTGTCATAATTTTTATTAGGTTAATATCAGGATTCATTATGTAAGGGCTCTCCATAGCTGAAATAAATGGTAAATTCAAATAACTTTTCCTTTCTGCTTAACTTTTTGTTTTCCTTGTAAACCTCATTAATTATTAAACCCTTAAATATAAAAGATTCTAATGTCTTGGAGTGTTTGACCAAATTACATATTCCAAATAAACTGGATTTTCAGGGTTAAATTTATTTGTAAGGGAAAATGTCAGACAAAGACCTGTGATTTATAAGTAGGACAGAACGATGAGCCAAATAGAAGTGATGGATGGATGCTCTCTAGTATCTTCCTAAACTATGAGATTTCTTAACTGAGTTATCCAAGAAATAATTCAAAACTTTTTTTCCCTAAAATTCTTCTCACATACAAAATGGATTTGAATATTCTGTTTGTAGAATTATTATTTTGAAAAAATTCAGTCCCTTAGTTGTACCCAAAGGACTGTTTTTAACCTGGCTTACAGTGGGGAAATAATTCTGAGTCTCGTGATGAATGCATTTTGCAATATCTAGAGTGATCTGTGTGTGTGGAAGTAAAGCTCGGCCCAAGGGTGTGCCAGTTTTCTGGTAGCTCCTACAAATCACTTCAAATATCAAGGAAGAGTGATTCTTTCTGGTTTTTCTTGTTCCCTGATTTTGAATGTCAGTCTTTTCCATTTACAATCAACTCTTTGTTCCACCATTGAGCCAACTTAGAATCTGGGGCTTTACTGGGAAGATTTACTAGTGTTTTTAAATGTTCATAAAGATTTTTAGTTAGGAGTTCTTCCTTCTTCCACGTTGAGGTTGCTAAGTGACTGGGGAGGGAAGCTACGTCAGCATTCACTGTATGCCAGCACTTCTCTGTCTAGATGAATGTGAGTCCATTGGTACCATGATGAATTTTATTGTTGGCATTTTTGCCATCTGCATGGATTTTGCACTTGTTCTGATTGCTTTTCTCATCTTCAAATTTCAGCCTTCATTTCAAATCAGCAATGCAAAGATGTGAGTCACTGTGGCTTAACAGTGTGAATAATAGTCCCTCAAACAGGATCCCTGGGCACTCTCTGCTTGAGCAGGGACTTTCCTTGCCACAATGGACATGTAGTCCATGCTCTGTGGGAAGTCAAGGGAAGGAGAGAAGCTTGAAAAACAGACAGTTTAGATTATGGGTCTTCTTTTTAATTGGAGTTGTTAGCTCATAAGGAGAATGTTCTCAGCCCTGTGGTCTGAGTCAATGCAGCTTTGCTGTCATTTTGAATAATTCAGTTGAGTTTAAAATCAAGTATTTAATTCAATACATTGACTAAGCTCTCCCACTGTCCTAGGACTGCACACATAGGATACTGTGTGGGCATAAATATGAGTCTATGCCTGTGCTCTTTCAGCTGACCAGGGAAACTCTAGACTAAGTTAGAGAACTCTGTAGCTGTTCTCTCTTCTCATTCACAGCTGCTTTGGGGACACAGAGGTTGTCTTTGGGAACTGTTTGGAGTCCTGGGAGACAAACAAAATGTGTAAGTCAGCCTATACATAATTAACTTGGATCTTTTTTCAAAATGTTTTCCACTCTTTCTAGAACAGGGGAGAAAGTTCTAGCTGAAGGCTCTGGTGGTCCATGTTTATGGTATGCTTGGGGGTTCAGACTTGTTGAAATTATAGTACATTAATGTCACTTGCAGTCAAATGACTGTACGCATAACTAGTCTTCTTTCTTAGATTCTGTCATTTTGCATGCAGATAATTTCTTCAGGAAGTGTACCATATTCAAGATCAGCCTTTAGACTTCATAAATCCTATAGACATATTTCTAATGGGCAGCGGTCACTTTTCCAGAATTTGAAAATATCATGAAGGTATAACATTTTCTTCCAAAATTCACCTTTTAAATATATGTTGGCTAGTATTCTGAAAACAGATTCAAAACATACTGTTTACCCAACTGACATTGGTAGGAAGGTTTCCAACATATACATTATTGTTTATTTCTTTTTTGTATACTAAACAAGTTGAAACCTTGCTGGGGGCTTTCTCTTTCAATTTCAGTTGATCCACCTAATTCTCACTATGGCTTAGTGGTTACCTGATTAGCCCAGAAGCCATTACCATGCACCACACACCCTTTTCATAGCAGACCATGTCAAAAATGCACTCATTCTAGTGTGCACCCAACAGGCCTCATGGATTTTTATTTATTCAACTTTTTTAACCATAAATTATAATTATTTTTCTTTTGCTAAAATTGTATTAAATTTTACCACTGGGAGCCCCTTCATGATGGTTCCAGTTTTCTTTTAATATACTTCTATGAATTTTTGACCATTTATTTACTCTTTGGCAAAACAACTTGTACTTTACCTGTCCTAGATCTAGAATCAGCTTTTTCTCCAATTAGCCTTGATTCCTGTTAGTGGGAAATAATATGGAAACCAGGATCTGAATGCTAGACTTACTTACTGATATATTCATTGATACTGGTCATTTATTCTTAGTGAAACATGCTGGAAATTACACATATTTTAAATCATCAATTTCCTTTAAAATTTCCAACTCAAATATAACATTACAGAATTTTTTCTTAATTCCTTTGTTTATATTTGTATTTCTTTTTCTTCACACTGAAAATTATTGTTTGCATTTCCATACATATATATACACACACATATAAATATATAATAGTTTCAGAGTTACTATGCCAATATTACTCCAAACAATAAAATAAAAGTGAGGTTTAAAATTTCTTTGCAACTTTTTTTCACCCTCTAAGGGTATACAGTAAGAGTTTTATGTACAAAAGCACTTATGTAATTATTCTGTTAGCTATTAATTTGACATACAGTTAATTTATTTATTTCACTTTATTTCCAATTTAAGGGTTTTCTTTTTTATTTAACTTTATTTTTGAATATGTAAAACATTTACTTGGTTCAGAAGTCAAGATAAGTAAGGTATATTAGAGAAATATCACTTCTATCTCTATCCTGTCCATCCCTTATTTTCCCCATTAAAAGTCATTTTTTAGTTTCTGATCTGTGCTAGCTTTCTATTATTAAGCAAATGTGTGTATCTTTTTACATGAAATGTAGCACAGTGTACATACACCCTGTTTTATAACTTTTTTCTTGACAGTATATCCTGGAGATCACTTTATATGAGCTACCATTGATCTTCTTAATTCTTTTTTAATAGCGAGATAAATAATTCTTTTTCCTATGTATATGTGATAGTTATGCAACCAATCCCCTATTAATGGACATCTGAATTGTTCCCAATCTTTTGAGATTAAAAATAATGCAGCAATTAATAACCTTGTGCATATGTTTGTTCTATGTTTGTGGATGAGTACCTTCAGGATAGATTTCTTTTTTTAATTTATTGCAGTGACATTGGTTAATAACATTATATAGGTTTCACGTGTATAATGCTTTAATACATCAACTGCATGCTGTATTGTGTGTTCATGACCCAAAGCCAAGACTCCTTCCATCACCATTTATCCCTCTATTTACCCTCCTCTTCCTCTTCCTACTCCCCTTTCCCTCTGGTAATCATCATACTGTTATCTGTGTCTACAGGTTGCTTTTTTTCTTAATCCCTTCACCTTTTTCATCCAGCCTCCCCCTCCTTTTCATCCAGCCTGTTTCAGGATAGATTTCTTAAAGTGCATTGACAAATCCATAAAGATTGTAACATTTGCACTTCCATAAGTAATGTATAAGAATGCCTTTTCTCCAAAGCCTTGTCAATAGCACATGCTGTCAACTTGTGAATTTTTGTCTAATGTGTAAAAAAAAATCTGTTTTGAGTATGTACTCAAAATAGAGTTAGATTGAGCATTTTCGGGTCTATTTCCCACAGTTCCCAATATATACACACAGAAACACTCATGCACTGCTCCCTCCCACATGCACCTAGATCAGGGGGCTCTAAAAATGGGCAAATTAGGCTTGGCTAGTATGGCTCAGTTGGTTGTAACATCATCCTGGTTTTGATTCCCAGTCAGGGCACATGCCTGGGTTGAGGGTTTGATCACTGGTTGAGGTGCATAGAAGAGGTAACCAATCAATGTTTCTCTCTCACATTGATGTTTCTCTACCCCTTCTCTCTCCCTCCCTTCTCCTCTCTCTAAAGTCAATAAACATGTCTTCAAGTGAGGGGACACTGTACACACACACACACACACACATATATATACATTATATGTACACACACATATATATATATATTCTCCAGAGCAATTAAATGGATGTTTACATTCAGAAAGCAAAAATATTCACTCTCCGAGGATAACCAGTCATTAGAGAAAATCCTCTAACAGGACAGAGAGATTAAAACAAGGAAACAGAAAAATGCTACTTGTAGGAAACAGACTCTTCAGGGAGAAAAAAATTCAAAAAAGTGTGTGTGTGTGTGTGTGTGTGTGTGTGTGTGTGTGTGTATGACAATAGTGGTTACCTCTTTTGGAATCTCACTTCATATGCTTTATAATAAAAGCATTCAGATTAACAAAGAGCAATAAGAATTAACCATAGCACATACCTGCATCATAACCAGGTAACTGAGAAAACTATAAACTTCAATTTACATGTAAGTAAAAAAACAAGTATACAAGACAAGCACAACCAGCTTCAGATAACACAAAAGACTTCATCATCGAGCAAGGATCACGTGAAAGAGAAAAGTTCACCTCAGAAAGGTGAGAGTCCTGCTTGCGTGGGAAAATACTAAGAGCAAATCTGAGGCCTGACTATTAGGAAGCCAAAAGAAAGGGGCTGGGAAGTATGTTAAATCACAGCAATCAGTCTTGAAAGAGCACCATTTCTGGTCCAGAAGAACAAAGGAGAAAGTTGCTAAATATAAGGACATATTATAATAAGATACATGTTAGAAGCATACAGATTTTTTAAAAGCAAAATCTAAGGGATGTTTACTGTATCAACAAAAGAAGCTGATCATGAATTATGAAACAAAGTAAGCCACCAAATCATTTCTTTCTTGCTATAGAGTTACTTACTTTTTCTAGACCAAGCAAACACAATACAAATAATCATGAAAAAAGAGCTTAGGACCCATGCAAAGTTACTATGTGGAAAAAATGACAAAACTTTACTGCAGATGAAAACACTGAAAAATGAGTAAAGCAAAATAAAAAACAAAACTATGAAACAGAAGAAAACTAAAATAAAATATCCTCCCAAATATAATCACAAAAGCAATCAGAGATGTGAAGGAATAGCACAAATCAGAAATTAAAAATTCAGAATTGAAATGAACAAGTAATAGGAAGATATGAAATAGAATCTGAATAAACTCAGGGTAATTTTTAAGGCCAATTTTTTCAATAATGAAGGTTAAATTACTAAGTACCTAGGAAAAATGTGTAGGATCAAGAATAAGGGTCATAGAGGATAGAAATTAAAAGAGCCCAAAAAATCAAAAGAAAGTAATAGATATTGAAAGCAGGAAAAGAAGATCTAAAGTCCATGTAATTGAAGTTCCAAAGATAAAATACATTACAATAGAATAGAACTATATTTAAAAATATAATTCAAAAGTTTTCTGAAGGATAAAATCCTGAATCTATGTATAAAGGAATCTAATGTGTACCTGGGGAAAATGTCCCAGGTAGTCAACTTCAAGGCATAGATTAGTAAAACTCTTGGACCTTAGGAGATAAGCCCTTTGGGATTTCCAGTCATTTACCAAAGAAAATAAAGTTGACATCAAAATTCTTAACAGCAATAGACAAAGCAAGACAGTAGTAGAGAACCATTTTCAAGAAACTTAAGGAAAATATGAACTAAAGATTTTGTGTCCAGCTAAGCTATCATTCAAGTTTGAAATCTGTAGAAAAATACATTTTAAATTGCAATCATTCAGGGAATATTTTTGGTGGATTCAAGATGGTCACAAATTCTTTTGACACTCCTCTCATTGACAGGTGAGTACTAAGTCCCATTTTCTTGAATCTGGTCTCCATGACTATTTTGACCAATAGAATATTGTGGAAATTATGTTGCGTTCATTTCTAAGTCCAGGCCTTAAGAAACTGTGCCCTGGCTGGTATGGCTCAGTATCTCTTACACACTGATGTTTCTCTCCCTATTTCTCCCTCCCTCCCTTCTCTCTAAAAATAAATAAAATCTTTAAAAAAGAAATTGGCAGTTTCTACTTTCTATTTCTAGAAAAACTAGTCCTTTTTGCCCTAGAGCCACAATGTAAGAAGTCTACTACCCTGTTGGGAACACCACGTGAAGAGGCCCTGAGGCTATATGAAGAAAGAGAGGCGAGCCCAGCCTTGCAACCATCCCTGTCAAGGTACTAGCCACATAAGGAAAGCCATTTTGGACCTTCAAAAACTAATTCAGTTGCCAGATGAATATTTCAGAGTGACAACAGTGAATACCACATGGAGCTGAAGAATTACCCAGCCAAACTCCATCTGAATCCTTGGTCTAAAAAACCGTGAGATAAAATAAAATTATGAAGATTTTTAAACTACTGGGTTTGGGAGAATTTTCTTATGCAAAAATTAGTTAATGAGAAAAAATATAGAACTCTTCTTAAAGAATCTATAGGTAATGAGTTTCATTCAACTAAGAGGTAATTGCAGAAACTTCAGTCAAAGAACAGGTGGTGAGCTTTAAAAAGGTTTAATTGAAGACTTAAGACTAAAACAAGCTGAGGATATGTAAAATAGTATAAAATGTTATGTCTGATAGAAAAGAAACTAAAACAAATGTGAGAAAAAGGGAGACAGACAAAGTAGAAAAACTTGTTAATTGCTGCAGAGGGAACTGATGGCAGTCAAAGCATATCCTGGGAAGTCTTTATAAATAGAAGCTTAAGAAAAGGGGCAATTAAGGTCATTCTCTAAGGTATTAATATAGAGGCTACTTTGGCCTACAACTTCAACTTGGTCCTCAGCCAACAGCCATGATCACCCACTAGACATGGGAATGAATAAGCTTTCAGAAGATTCTAGCCTCCAGACTCCAAATCCTGTATCTGAAACTTTTGACTCAGTAGAGCAAAGACAAGTCTCGTCCACTCACAGAACCATAAGAGATAACAAATGATTATGACTGTTTTCATGCAGGCCTTGGCAGTGAGCCTGACTCAGAAGGACTTAACTTGTCCCTAAGAGATATTCAAAGAGTGTGCTGACCTTTTTAGGAGTCAAGTCAAGAAAAAAAGAGGCACTAGTTGGCTTTTTATAGCTTAACAAATCGTCATGCTGCTCACTTGATCATACCAGTTTCGGTTGCAAGCTTCAGAAAACTCAACCAAAGTAGCTTATACAAACAAAGGTATTTGTTCCTTCATCTGTCTGAAAGATCCATGTGGATCCAGCTGCAGATATGGCTGACTTAAGGAAATAAAACAACGCCATCAGGACTCAGTGTCTCTCCAACTTTCTGTGGCACTGCTTTCTCCCTGTTTCTTCATTTTTAACTTCCAGGGAGTGACAAAAAGGCAACCAATAGTTGCAGGCCAACAACCTTCCAGATTTAAGTCTGAAAGAAAAAAATATGCCTTCTTCTCAGCCGATGCAACCAAAAAGTATGATTACATTACATTAGCTCTGATTGGGTGTGTGTCCATCTCTGAACCAGTTACTACAGATTGAATGCAATGTTCCAATTGGCCAAGTGAGTCAAGTGAATTTCCTTGAGGCAAATGAAATAAAAATGGAGATGATGGTCTAAGAGGATATCAAGATTTAGTCACCAAAGAAGGATAGGTAAGTGTGTAAAAATAACAACAATAGCAAAGTTAAATGAAATGCACATAACATCTAGGGAGTGGGTAAGCTGAAATTGTCTAGTACACACTAGCAAAACACCTTTTGTAATGTCTCACCTCCTACCTCCCTCAATCCAACAAAGAAGTACAGAGAGTATACTATTCATAGAAGTTGTTTAGCAATTCCATTTCCAAAGACATTATTTCCCCTCAATTTTTTGAGTCTTAGTTTTCTATGATTACTTTAATTTTCTTTTTATTTTTTTAAAAATTTCTATTGTATTTTTACATTACCATTTATTCCCCTTATACCCCCTCCCCCTGCAACCACCACACTGTTGTCCATGTTCAAGAGTCCCTTTCCCTTTTTGTTTGATCCCTCTGTCCCCAAACCCCTCCATAGATGTTATGCTAAGTGAAATAAGCCAGTCAGAGAAAGAAAAACACCATATGATTTCACTCATATGTGGAATCTAATGAACAAAATGAATTAACATGCAAAGTAGGGACAGACTCCCCTCAATTTTTTAAAGCTATTTACACAAAGTGTTATTCTACTACTTCCATTTTTAGATACATCAAGAAAGGCTACATGTACAGGTATGTCCAGAAAAAGCCCAGCCATTGTTAACAAGAACAGTTTGTACGACATTGATGTAACTGGGCAGCCAAGGAGAGTGGACTGGAATGTACATGCACAAACAATGATGACTTCGCTGTACTAGTCAGTAGGGGTGGTAGATGCCATTGAGTGAGCCTGTGTACTGTGTGGCCGCTGCATTCAAAATGACTGAGTGAGTAGAGCAATGAATCTCCATCAAAGTTTTTGTTAAGCTTGAAGATTCCTCTGTGGAAACTATTTGGATGATTCAGAAGTCCACAGATTCATCACCACAACATGCCTGCTCATACATCATATATTGTGCAGAGTTTTGGTGTGAAACATTAAATCACCCAGGTGATTCAGCCCCCTGACAGCCCAGATTTGGCTCCCTGTGACTTCTGGCTTTTCCCGAAACTAAAACCACTTTTGAAAGGGAAGAGATGTCAGACTATCAATGAGATTCAGGAAAATACAACAGGGCAACTGGTGGTGACTGGAACTGTGTGAGGTCCCAGGGTGCCTACTTTGAAGGGGACAGAGACTTCATTGTCCTGTGTACAATATTTCTTGTATCTTGTATCTTCTTCAATAAATGTCTCTATGTTTCATATTACATGGCTGGATACTCTGGACATACCTCATAAATCAGGATTCATTTGTCCTTTATATACACTACATACACAGCAAAGTAAAACAAAATGCACAAGGGACGATGGCTAATCTTTCCTCAGAATAAAAACACTAGAATGGAGCTCTTTGCATTCCTTTTTCCTGCCCCCACCCTGAACCAGTACACAAATACATGTGTACTACTTAAACAGTTGGTATGGCCATTCCCCCCAAAAACTGTTTCATGTGGATTTTATAAAAAATATATTAACACTTCTTACTTCCAGTCAAGATGGCAGCACAGGTAAACATGGCATACTTCCTTGCACAACCACATCAAAATTACAACTAAATTACAGAACAACCATCACTCAGAACCATAAGAAGTAGAGTTGAATGGAAGTCTGACAACTACAGAATTAAAGAAACCACATTCATCTGGACTGTTAGGAGGAGCAGAGATGCAGAATGGGCTGATCTCACATCCATGTGTGGTGAGTAAAAATTCAGGAGGGATATCTCAGGAGCAAGGAGTCACAGCCCCACAACTGGACCCCATCCCAGGGTTCCAGTGCCAGAAAGATAAGTCCCCATAACTTCTGGCTACAAAAACCAGCATGGATTGAGTTGGTGAAAGAAACTTCTAGAGTTCCAAGCAGTTCCTCTTAAAAAGCCAGCACCCAGACTTACTCAGACTCATTCCCTCTGAGCTCCAGCACCAGGGCAGCAGCTTGAAAGGCACCAGTGGCATATAGGAAGGAACTGAAGTGTCTGGCATTATGGCAACAACTGGAGGACAGCTTTCTTCCAGGCAGAAAGGCAGGCAGAGGCAGTTGTCCCTTTTCAGAACACTCCTTCCACAGAGCCACCAAATCATTTGGTACCCACAGGCCAGCAGGTGTGTGCCCTATCTGAGACTCCGTCAACCTGGCTAACACTGTCTGCCCACCCCTGGTGATTCCCTGAGAATTCATCACACCCAACTTATGGGCCTACCCAAGCTGTTAACAGTGACTTTTCCATATAAATGGCTGGTCTTGGCTCATGCTCCACAACTTCCTAAATGCTTTCAAATAAGCAACAACCAGTCTCAGAGAGGTCCCAGCCTTGTATCTCTTGCTAAGTGGCCCCTAGGCAATAGTACCAGCCAGCCTAGATTTACAGCTTGGCTTAGCCTGGGAATCTCCAAGGCAGCACAAGAGGCAGCATCTCACATTGCTTTACAGCTCATGCTAGGTGGTCCTAGGCAAAATACAGGTGGGAGCTCACCTTGGCCAGCACCACCCAGGAAACCCAGAACTTGTGTACCTAGTAGACAGCTACAGACCACTTCAGAGCACCACCACCCTTCCCCTGCATAGCTGATCCTCCATGGAAGGCAGAAGGTGGTGGTCAGTGGTCATAGCCAGTCCTTCTAGCTGACTGGCCTGGGTAAATCCCTTCTATTGATCTGCCAACAGCAATTAAAACTCAAGGACAAGAGGAGGGTGTATTCAGCCCACATGAACGATACACCTTGATACCCAGTTTAGGTGATAGGGGAGGCTGTGTCACTGGACCCTACAGGTCACCTATTACATTAGATCATGCTACCAAGACAATGAGTCATAACAGCTTTACCTATACATGGAAAGAAATACAAGGAACCTGTTAAAATGAGGAGACAAAGAAACATGGCTCAAATGAAAGCATAAATCAAAACTCCAGAAAAAGAACCAAACAAAATGGAGATAAGAAGTCTATCAGATGCTGAGTTCAAAACACTGGTTATCAGGATGCTCAAGGAACTTAGTGAGGACCTCAAGAGCATAAAAAAGTTCCAGTCAGAAACAAAGGATACACTAACTGAAATAAAGTACAATTTACAGGGAAACACAATAGAGTAGATGAAGCCAAGACTTAAATCAATGATTTGGAACATGAGGAAGCAAGGAAAAAAATCCAATCCAGAGAACAAGAAGAAAAAGGAATCCTCCCAATTGAGGATAGTGTAAGCAGCATCTGGAGCAACTTCAAGTGGTTCCAACATTTGCACCGAAGGGGTGCTAGAAGGAGAAGAGAAAAAGCAAGAAATTGGAAATCTATTTGAAAAAATAGTGAAAGAAAATTTCCTCAGTTTGGTGAAGGAAATAAGTGCATAAGTCCAGAAAGCATGGAGAGTCCCAAACAAGATGGACCCAAAGAGGTCCACACAAAGACACATCATAGTTAAAATGGCAAAGATAAAGGGAGAATCTTAAAAGCAGCAAGAGAAAAGCAGTTAGTTACCTATAGGGGAATTCCCATAGGACTATCAGCTGTTTTCTCAAAAGAAATTTTGCAGTCTAGAAGGGATTGGCAGGAAATATTCAAAGTCATGGAAAGTAGGGACCTATAGCCAAGATTGCTTTACCCAGCAAAGATATCATTTAGAATTGAAGGGCAAATCAGCTGCTTCCCAGATAAGAAACAACTAAATAAGTTCATCACCACTAAACCATTATTATATGAAATGTTAAAGGGACTTATTTAAGAAGAAGAAGAAGATCCAAACTATGCACAATAAAATGGCAACACATACATATCTATCAACAATTGAATCTAAAAAACAAACTAAGCAAACAAGAAGAAGAGACATAGAATCATGGATACAGAGAATATTATGATGGTTGGCAGATGGGGGTATGTGGGGGAATGAGTGAAGAAGTGAGGGGATTAAGAAGTACAAATAGGACTCAGACTTCCAGCCAAGATGGAGGTGTAGCTGGACACACTGTGACTCCTCTCACAACCAAGATTAAGGACAACAAAAATATAGAACCAAAAAAACAAAAACCCAACTGGGACAGAGAGAAAATTGAATTGTGCAGGAGCCCCAAAACAACGATTCACCCAGACCGGTAAGAGGGGTGGAGTCAGCGGCCCACGGAGTCTGTGGCCTGGCGGAGTCAGATTGAGACAGGATGAGCTGGTGATGGTCCCAGGCATGCAGTCACTCCAGGGGCACAGGCAGCGGTGTTGCCGAACATGAACGTGAGGAGGCCAAGCAGGGCACACAAGGCGATGGACCGTGGACACACATTCATGCACAGATAAACCAGGCAAAAACGGGCAGCAAGACAGACTGCACGAAGCAGGGCCCCAACGCTGGGAAGTGAAGCCTAAAAGCACCCATTGAAAATACTTGTAGGGACTGAGGTGCTGGGAGGGAGTCGTAACCTCACAGAAGAGTTCGTTGGGGAGACTCATGGGGTCCTGGAGCGTGGGCAGGCCCAACCACATGGAAATCAGCACCAGAAGGGCCCAATTTGATAAGGGAAAGAGGCTGAAGGGACTGGAAACCACGAAAGAGTGCAGAGCAAGTGCCACTGTTCCCTCTCTGACCCTGCCCCCACATCCAGCATCACAACCCAGGGACTGGGCTTCCCCACCCTGGTGAACGCCTAAGCCTCTGCCCCTCACTACATACCAGCCTCGACCAGACAAAAACAAAAAAATCAAAACCAAGGATGGCTCAAAAGGGAGAACAGACTGGGACCCTGGAGCTAATTCATCTGAGCGACCAGGAGGTGGTCAACCTATCAGATGCAGAGCTCAAGAAACTGATAGCCAACCTATCAGAAGCACAGTTCAAAGCTCTGGTGATTAGGAAGCTCACAGAATTGGTTGATTTTGGTTGCAAATTAGAGGAACAAATGGAGGCTACAATAAGTGAAATGAAAAAAAACACACAGGGAACCAATAGTGATGGGAGGAAAACTGGGACTCAAATCAATGGAGTGGACCAGAAGGAAGAAAGAAACAACCAAACAGAAAACAAGGAAGAAACAAGAATTCAAAAAATGAGGAGAGGCTTAGGAACCTCCAGGACAGCTTTAAACGTCCCAACATCCCAATTATAGGTGTGCCAGAAGGGGAAGAGGAAGAGCAACAAGTGGAAAACTTACTTGAACAAATAATAAAGCAGAACTTCCCCAATCTGGTAAAGGAAATAGACTTCCAGGAAGTCCAGGAAGCTCAGAGAGTCCCAAAGAAGGTGGACCCAAGGAGGAACACACCAAGGCACATCATAATTACATTAACCAAGATTAAAATGAAGGAGAGAATTCTAGAAGCAGCAAGGGATAAAGGCACAGTCACCTACAAAGGAATTCCCATCAAACTGTCAGTGGATTTCTCAAAAGAGACCTTCTAGGCAAGAAGGGGCTGGAAAGAAGTATTCCAAGTCATGAAAGTCAAGGACCTACATCCAAGATTGCTCTATCCAGCAAAGCTGTCATTTAGAATGGAAGGGAAGATAAAGTGCTTCTCAGGAAGGTCAAGTTCAAGGAGTTCATCATCACCAAGCCCTTATTATATGAAATGTTAAAGGGACTTATTTAAGAAAAAGAAGATAAAAATAGGACAGTAAAAAGACAACAAACTCACAGATATTAACAACCACACCTAAAACAAAAGCAAACTAAGCAAACAATAGACCAGGAGCAGGAACACAGAAATGGAGATCACATGGAGGGTTAGCAACAGGGGAGTGGGAGGAGGAGAGAGGGAGAAAAGGTACAGAGAATAAGTAGCATAGACGGTGGGTAGAAAATAGACAGGGGAAAGGCAAGAGTAGTGTGGGAAAAGCAGAAGCTAAAGAACTTATGACACATGGACATGAACTAAAAGGGGGAATGTGGGTGGGAGGGGGTTTGCAGGGTGGAGGGAAATGATGGGAGAGATATGGGACAACTGTAATAGCATAATCAAAAAATATAATTAAAAAAAGAAGTACAAATAGGTTGTTACAAAATAGTCATAGAGATGTAAAGTACAGTATCAGAAATGGAGTAGCCAAAGAACTTATATGTAGGACCCATAGACATGAACAATGGTGTGGGGATCCCTTGAGGGAGTGGGGGGTGCTGGGTGGAGGGGGTCAAAAGGGGAAAATTGGGACAACTGTAATAGTGTAATCAATAAAATAAAATTAAAATATATTTACAAAATATCCTATTTAATTACTTAGACTTTTAAATGGAGCAGGGACCTCAGAACATATAGAAAGATTAGATACTCAAAAAAGCACTTGTGAACTATATATACAGTACTGAGGAATAAAATGCACATACAAAACATTGGTTATTGTATGAAAATGTCCTGTAAAAAATGGCCAGTCTAGCATAGAAACTTTTTCCTCTCCTGCTCACATAAGCAACATGAACATTCTAAATCTTCTGTCTCATACCACTGCTTGCTATTTCTTGTCTGAGTGTATAACCTTCTTGTGGCTGATGCTAACCATAATCAGTGACCTGCCGGGAGCATTGCCTGATTTTGTATTTAGTTCCCCTTCCCAATTCTTGGCCTTTATTTGATGCCCTACCATTAACTTTGTGGTCCTTCTACAAGGCTTCATTCACTGTTTTGGCTTCAAGCTAAATTCCAGCTTTGGGTATACCACTACAATAGAAATCTCTATGGACTTTAAATTTCCCTAGGTGTCAGCCAATATGCTTGTTTAGCTTTCTTTTTTAAAAAGTTGAGGCTGAATTCCAGTATAAATATAGAATTGGGTTAGTCTTTGAAGGCTACTAAATGGATTTGACTTGAAGACTCTTATTATAAAATTCACTCAACCAGACCTTTAAGTCTTTTGATATTCTAACTATATAGGAGGATGAGAGGAAACCATAAGTGTAAATTCAATGACACTTTTGACACTTTTTAACAGCAAGAGTATCAAAAAGGAATGTGAAAAAATAAAAGTTCTCATGTTCATCACACATAATCTTTTCTCCTAAGAATCTGCTTTATGTGGCCAAATTTTTATTGGCAACATTGTGTACCTCAATTCAACAGAGTGCTTATTTAAGAGAAAAGAGTGGTTTAATATTAATTTTCAATCATTTGTAATAATTTCCATATTATTACTTTGTGAGTCAAAACAACAAGTTTTTTATTCCTTTAAAGGTTTTTCTGTTAGTTGTGTAATCACACTTAAAATTTTTTCTAACTCACTCCCATTTCTGCAGTTGTTTACTGACAGATCATGGGATGCTTTACCACACATACAGGGAATAACTAACCAAGAAGTCTCTTATGTATAGTCATAGGTGGCATGATATTTCTAAAATATCTACCTACTTCTGAACTGCAAATATGCTTTGTTCAATACATTGATATAAATATGATTATACAGCAGTCAAAAAGTCAAATTTACATGCATTGTTCTTTTGGAATTGAATAAAATGCTATCACAGAAATGTGTTTAGAATTATTTGTTTCTTTTTATAATTACATTTTTAGTACATATTTTTCTGAAAATTTTTCTGCATAAATTTTACCAGCATTTAATTATCAAATTTTTGCTATCAGAAGATTGTTTCTTCGTCTGCTATGTGAGAATACCAAAGAACTGTCAGTTAGACAAACTGAGACTTCAGAGTTTTACATTTAAACACACAATATTCTATTTCAGGAAAGCTAATGACAAGAAAGGTAGGTTTATATACTGATCAGTTTCCTGGTGTTATTTATGCTTCATGAAAACAGAAAAAAGGGTTCAGCTCTAGAGAGAGTGATCCCTTTCATTTCCTCATTAACAAAACCAAAGGAAGATTTGAAACAATATAATTCTATGTAGCTGAGAAACACACACACATTCAAAATGTATCATTATTATTATTGCTGATGCATTCTGGGCTAGTCTACTTTCTGTTCTCCATTTGTTGGTTGCCCATAAAGTGGGACATGTAGCATTGCCCCCGGACACACACCAGATGGCTCACAAGGTCTATAGCTGGGCAGATGACTGACATATTGGGCAGGAACTCTACCAAGTCCTGAAGTGTAAGTGGGAAGTGTTGTTTTGGTTGAGTAGGCCTCTTGTTTCAATACTCTCTAGAACTGATATTTTATTTGGTGGATCCACTGATCCCATAAACCTATACTAGGTTAGACAGAGATCAGAAACGTGTCTTACTTTGTCCATCAAACATTTCTGAGTGTAAGTGTCAGAGAAGAACTGTATAACAAAGACTGATGGCCTCTCCTGGCTCTCCTAGTGAGTCTGTTTCTTTCCTTGCTCCCTTTTAATTAGCATTGAAAGGAACTTGGAAGACACTTAATTATCCTCCATATTCATTCTCCTTTGTTCCTTTTAATTTAAAAAAATGCCTTAAGTTTAGTTTAGAACATTGCTGCCCAACTGAGATTATATTTCTCAACGTGCCTTATAGCTCTGTGAGGTCAAATGAGAGTCAGGTCATTGGGATGGGAACATAACATGTGGAAATTCTGGTCATGTCCATAAAAAGAATCCCCTTCACTTGGCTCCCTCTCCTCCCTTCCCACCAATTGGGGAAAATGGCAACAACAAGGGGGCTGCCTTAGACCTAGAGGTGGACACTACACACGAAGGATAGTGGGGCCAACCCAGCAGCCTGGTCTGAGTGTGAGCATACAGAGCAGAGCTACCCATTTAGTCACAGAGATTTCCAACTTCTGGGTTGTTACCTGAAAATGAAAGATATTTTTAATTTAAGTAACTATATTTTGGAGTCTCTTTGTGACTGTAGTTTATGTCCTCATTAATGGAACAACTCAGAAAACCTCAACTGCTGCATGAACCAGCATAATCATCATTGTTTTCATTGTCCTAATGATATAACATCACCTGATACCTTCACTAATAAACTGTTCATATCAAGATTACCTTATTAAAAAGTCAACAATGACCACATACAGCATAGGGGAGATCCAGTACATGGTGCAGGATACAGTGGCAATAGTACATTTTTATCCTGAACAGCATTCTAGTGTCGAGTAATGGGCATGTGCAGATTTACATCTCTTTTACCAAGGCAAGTATCGGAGAGAAGATGACATGCCCACAGATCCTTTGGAAAAGGCAGGAGTGTGATCAGGAAAAGGGCATGGAGAGATGTGGTTAAAGTATGGAACCACAAGTTGTATCTCTATTGGAAACACATTTGCTGTTAAGTAACTGGTACTAAAATAAATTCAAAACTAAAATTGACAGTTTCAGTGAAACTTGAGGGCAAATATACCAACCACAGAGGGCAAAAACGCAGAGGAGTAACATGCATCAACCAATTAAGGAATTTGTGTAAAATCCATCTGCTGTTCAGACTGTGAAGGCTCAGGCCTGTTTTCTGCCCCTCCTCCCTTTTTATCCTCAGGAGAGAAGGCTGGCTGAGCAGAGACTCAGAGCAGCTGCAGGCTGACAGGAATTCCTGGCAGTCAAGTTGTCTTTAGGTTTCTGTGTCACAAGAATTCTATTTCCAAGGGCTTTTAATGCACAATATAATATATTAGAATGCTTGTTTTATTCACTAGTCCTGCTTAGCTACACAGGGTAGTTTATTCTTGGTCTTAGAAGTTTCACAGACATGTGTATTCCTTTTTACAATCTGGTAAAAAGACCAGTGTGAGGATTTTTCCTTGGAAGAGAAAACAGCCTCCAGCACCTGAGACCTTCCTGCCACAAATGTACCCTCTCCTGAGGAACTCAAATCTCTTCTCCAAATATATGAATATGTAAAGAGGCTCTTGTCTTTCATGGCTGAATACATGGGGCATGTACTGCTGAAAATCCCTGATAAATAGACTTAATTACCACAGCAATGTGCCCGAAAGCACTCACATAGTAACAAATCAAATGACTTTATAAAGCCCTGCAACGATCTTTCTTACCCACAGATCTTGAGAAATACAAGGCATTAATCTTCAATGCTCACTTTTACAATTCACATTAATGAAAATTATCATATTCCTGCAGGTCAGTGAAATTAGTGCTACTGTGACCTCTCTACTGTGTGCTTCCGGTCACTCTTGAGGGTAAGGCACTGTGACAGGTCCCCTCAAGGTGAATACCTTCACCATTTACACCATAAAATGAACTGTTACTTCCCAGTAGGTGTTGGTTTGAATATAAAGAATAATGCCCACTGGTCCTTTTATAAAACTTAGGGTAACTGAGGAGCAAGATACAAATATGGCAAGTGTAAGACTTTTTCAGAGATTTCAAGGCCAAATGTAATTAGGTGCTAAAAATAGAACAAGTGGTCTAAAAATATAATAAAATTCTTAAAGCACCCAGCCATGGGTCAAGTACTTTTCATTTACTGTCTCACTCAATCTACTCCACAGCCTCTGAGGTATTGTCCCCACTTGGATAAACTAATGTTTAGAGAGGTAACGCAATATGTTTAAATTCATGCAACTAGTAAATGAGGGGTATGAGACTGGAATCTAGACCTGTCTTCTCCAAAGGTTTGAGCATAATGAGCCAATTAGGCTTTTGAGGGGAGAAGTGACTAACCTGAGCATAGTTTTGGAGGAAAGAGTATTTGGCCAAGGGAAGAACAAGGGCCTTCTGGTCAGGTCTGAAGGGAACAAAGGGTTGGATGGTGGGAGCCGTAGGCTTGCCTGCCAGTCTCAGTCCCAGAGAGTGATTACGTCTTCCTTCTGTAACAACAAACAGAGAGATAAGCTGTTAGTTGTCTCTACCATACTCACTTTCCACTTTCACATTTGCTCTCTTTCACTGGTGGTTTAATTATATGAGTTAATTTGGGGGACAGACAAATCTGCATTCCATAATTCAAATTAAAAGCCCTCAATTTCTTTTTGTAGAAGGGCATCTGGATATTAGCATTTCCAATTGCGCCTAGCAGCCAAGAAGTAGATAAACACATTGGAAAGTTGACTTTTCATTATGTCCTTGAGCATATCATTGCAATGGAAACTTTAGTCCAATTAGGGCTTATGCCACAGACCTATGATTCCAAAAAAAGCTATGAAATTTGTAAAGAAGATTCTGCTTTAAACCTGCTGGAAATATCAAGCTGGTATCTCCTAGGGTTTCCAAGATACAGTTGTCTCCAAATTGGCCCTCTGTGTTGTGCCCTAGGGCAGCACAGCAGTGTTGCAATTGTGTCTAATTAACCTCCTGCTAAACACAAAATGTCAGAAAGGAAAATCACCAAACTAGAGCGAGATGCTGGGTTGTTGTTATTTTCAACAAAGATAGAACTAGCTATTTTAGATTTTGAGGCAACTACTCTGAAATTTAGAAGGATATTAGGACATTCCTATTAGGATATTTGCATGTCAAAGATGAGGTATGAATAGGTCTTAATTTTGATGAGGTCATATTTTAAAACCAGGAGCAGAGAAAGACAGAGATTATAGCTGAATATTAATTTTTTAACCAAGTTTGGTTCCATGAAAAACTCTTCTCTGCATAACTCAAGGTGACTACCATAGCTAGCTTTTTGTTGTTGTTCTATCATGTGGTAGTCAGGCCGGGAAAGCAAAAGACTGCATTATAATTCAGTTGGAATAGGCTAAACCATGCTGCAGTAACAACTCCAAAATCATAGAGTCTTTAAACACCAAAGCTTTTCAATGATACTGCATGTTCATTGGGTCCGCTGGGATCTAGCCTGAAGGAGGTTACACCTCCGTGGTGCCACAATTGCCAACTTGTTTTCTATTACTGTATATCAAATTACCACAAACTTAGCAGCTTAAAACAGCACACGCTATTATCTTACAGGTTCTGTGGTCTAGGGATCCAGGCACAGCCTACCTGCGTCTTTGTCTCATGGACTCTCACAGGGCTGCAATTAAGGTGTTAGCTTGAGCAAGAAGTCTTATCTAAAGGCTTAAGTAATAATGAGACTGAAAGCAAGAAGTCTTATCTAAAGGCTCGACTGTGGAAGAATCTACTTCCAAGCTCAAGTGGTTGTCAGCAGCATTCAGTATCTTGCAGTTGTTTTGAATGGGGGCCTCAGTTTCTTGCCATGTGGGCCTCTTACTAGCTTGCTTTACTAAAGCCAGCAATGAAGAAAATGTGCTAGTAAGACAGAATTTATAATCTTATATCATAATGGAAGTGATCTCTCATCACCTTTGCCATATCCTATTGGTTAGTATCAAGTTACCAGAACAGCCTACGCTCAAGAGGAGGGCATTGCACGAGGACATGAATTACAGGCTGTGGGCATCACTGGAGGCCCCCTGAGAATATGTCTGTCACCCCCCAGACAGAAAAAAGTGAACATGAAGGACCATGCACTGGCTCTTAATGATACATCACTTCCACTTCCATCTCATTGGTCATACCAAATCACGTAAGTATGTCCATTTGGGGGCAGGGAGTATGCAAACCCACTATATACCAAGAAAGAGGAAAAATAGATTATTTGCCAATAGCCCATATGACTACTACATTTTGTTAATGAAATAAAATCATTTTGGTCTCTGTAGAGGGATTCACCAATTATAAACTGATCAGTGTAAAAAAACAGGTGAAAAATTAACCAAGAAAATTATACCATTGTCTTAACTTGGGTTACCCTAAAAGCAGACCCTTATATAAGTAGTTAATTTTGAAAGTGGTCACAAGGGAGTACAGGTTTGAGAGAGGAAAGGAAGAAAGCTAAGAAAGGGTGTGTGAGAACAGTTGCTATTGTGGGCAACTGGGTCTCGGATCCTCGGGGAAGAAATATTCCCAAGAGTTATCCCTCCTGTGAGATGACTAAAGTAGGATATTATTCTTTTGGCTCCATCTGTCATCATTGACTGAGGGCTGTGCCCCAGGGGTATGAACACCTAGACATTCCAGACCAGCCCTTGATTAGGCTGAGAGAAAGTACCCAAGCAAAGAGTTTCAAGTGCTTGTGCTGTTTACACGTACTAGCATGGTGAGCGTTAAAGCTTTGTGTGGACCAGGCGCAAAAGCATCTGCTACAACCATTAGCCTTGCCTTATGTTGGGACTGAAAGTCAAGGGAACTGGGTTTCAGAATCAGGTTCTTATACCATTCATAACTTGATATCCACGTCACTGAAATTCTGTGTTCCCCTCATACCCTGAGATCAACTCCTAAGTGTGTAATAAAAAGGAAACTCTAAGATTCTTAGTTGTAGATAATCAAAACAGCTTATCCATTACTATTATAAGTAATAATAGTAATAAGTAATAATGAGACTGAAAGACTGTGTATGCTCTTATAATACCACTGGGGGAATGTAGCAGAGGGGGGTAGTTTATTATCATTACCAACAATGTTCCTAACTTTTCCATCACAGATACATGTATGCTGTATCTTGTAAACATCTTTGCACAAACATGTTTGGCACAAAAATTTTCCCTGTATAACTAACTGGCCATAAGGCAATTTCACTGTAAGAGATAAAATAACTAGTCAACAGTTTGGTTTACACTTGGCAGACTTAATGTATTTTGTCAGTTTGGTTTCATTTCTCCATTGACAAGGAAGTTCTCACAGTACCCCATTTTTATACTATATAAATCTCAGCCCTCATAATGGTCTATCCAGTGACAAGTAGATGCGGTGGTCTTAAAATAGTGGATGATAACAACTAGCATAAAACTAAATTGCACACTATACTAGAAAATGTAACACATCAGCGTACAAATCCTTCAGTGAGCACAGTCATCCTTCCCACTCGTTAAAACCAAAACTTTAGCACACTACAGCAAATATAAGAGAGGCAGCTACAAATTCACAACAGTCTTCAAGAGCATTAATTATTGATGATTTAGTTGGAAATTGATACCTCTCTTGATGTAGGAAGAAATTGTAGTGAAAAAGAAAAAAAGTGTGACACTGAATGAGATGAATCAACGGTAAAAAAATATTTTATAATACTATGAACAAAAGACTGAAGAAAATGTGTTTTCATTTGTTGCAATAAATTCTTTAATTTTTTTCACATTTCATTATGTCCTTTTTAATGTCCCTCTTTTTTATTTTTGTTCTTTTACCTTTCTCTGTGAAATTGCCTTGCAACCAGTTACATGGTGAAAATGTTTGTGGTGAAAATGCTTGTGGCAAAGATGTTTACAAGACTACCTAGAACACAACAGGTGGATGCTCCTGAAGCTGTGGAGGTAGTAGGGTCAAAGGCACCCGGGGGTGGGGAGCTTTGGAGGAGGTGGAAACACAGGAAGAAAGATAACCTTATGACCTATGGTAACTTCCAGCCATGTATATTAGTTTGCTAGGGCTGTAATAATAAAGTGCCACAAATTAAGTGGCTCAACTAACAGAAATCTATTGTCTCACAGCTCTGGAGTTTAGAAATCTGAGATCAAGATTTTAGCAGGGTTGGTTCCTCCTGAAAGTTGTGAACAAGATTCTGTTCCATGCCTCTCCCTTGGCTTTGGGTGGTTTGCTGGCTATCTTTGGCATTTCTTGGCTTGTAGGAGTATCACCTGGAACTCTGCCTTCATCGTTACATGGTCCCCTCCTTATTTGTCTGTCTGTGTCCAAATGTCCCCTTTTTATGACACCAGCATATATGATGAAGTCATCCAGACTAAGAGCAACAGTTCACAGTCTTATAGAACTTTACAAACACACATTTCTAGGGATCTAAATCACTCGATCTAGAGAATATGCATTTTTGGGATATGAAGTCTAAAAATCCGCATGTTCACAAGCTCCTTTGGTGACTTTTAAGCAGCAATACATAGGCCAGTACTTGGAACCTCTAGGGTAGAGTTCACTTCCCTTGAACCTCTGGCCACTGTTCACCAAGTCCAATGTCATGGTCATATATTACCAGCCCTTCTGGAAAATCATTGATGCCAGGACTTACTCCTTAAAGATCCTGACCATCATATTGGATCCATGATCAAATATGGTTGGGAAATGCTGAATTAGTCACAGTAAAATAAGTTACTGTAGGACTTCTCAAAAACTTTAATAGGATAATGTACATTGTAAATTGGGGTAGCAAAGGGTGGTATGCATCATCTCCCCATCTTATTTTACTAAGGAAATTTTTTTTCCTAGTGTACTTTCTAAGATCATTCTCAAGAAATATTTTAGGAAACAAAATGCAATCAGGAGACACTTTCAGAAGACCTGGCTTCCAGCTCCAACACATTATTATTCAAAGAAGCTAAAACCTCTTTGAATCTTATTATTTTCCTCATCTATAAAACTGAAGAAATTTGCTCCAAAATTTTTTTTAGGTCTTGTCAAATTAATTTACTTCTTTCTGACTCACATATGTCATGGTATTATTTAATATGATATCTACTTTAATCTGGTGCCTTTGTTCTTTCTATCACATTAGTGAGAAACTGAGTTTCCACCAAATAAGGTACTATTCATGGCACCTGTGGGGAGGTGCATGCGAAAGAATCCATGACACCTTTCCTCAGGAAAGTTCTCACTCATGTAGGAGAGACAGACATGCACATCTTTATTTCTCTCTTTCTCTTCTCTCTTTTAATATCAGCCATGTCTGGCTATGATATTCAGAAGATATATGTGAAGTAAAAGCTGCAATAAAGTGCTCTGTTATTTCTCTATTTATCTTCATTATCTCCAGAGAGATGATAAGCCAACATGAAAATCAATGAAAGGTTAACTGTCCCTTTCTCCTAATAAAGGAAATGTTTTAAATAGTTTCTTAGAAACATTTGGTCTTGGATCCTGTTGTGACTTCCTTTAAATGAAAATTAGCATAGAAAACTGGGCCTGACTGGTGTGGCTCAGAAGACTAGGCATTATCCCCCATAGTAAACGGTCTCTGGTTTGATTTCCAGTCAGGGCACATGCCTGAGTTGTGGACCTGGTCCCTGGTTGGGGCACATGTGAGAGGCAACTCATCAATGTTTCTCTCACACATTGATGTTTCTCTGTCTCCCTCCCACCCCCCAAAAAAATTTTTTTTAAAATAAAATAAATTAGTATAGAAAACTAAATGAAAAGTAAATGCAATGCCTAGGCAAGTTGGACTGACCTCCCTGAAGAAAAAAAAAAAAAAAGAGTTTCTGACATTAGAGAACTCCTGCGTGTTGTGGGAAGTGGATGATGCAAAGAGAAGGTGGCTGCGCCCTCACACCCTGGTGACTATTTTTCTTGGTGAGATGCCCCAGTCCTCCCTGGGGTCATGGTTCCAGATGTTGGAAGTTTGGTTTGATGTCTTGAACCTGCTTAGCACTGTGGTTCTCATGAGACTGGTACCTCCTTTTAGGGTATGGTTGTCAGATTTAGCAAATAAAAATACAGGATGCCTAGTTAATACAAAGTTCAGAAAAACAATTTTTTAAGTGAAATTATGTCCAAAATGTTGCACAGGAAGTATATATACTGAAAAATTTTGTTGTTTCTCTGAAGTTCAACTGTAACAAAGCATCCTGTGTTTAACAATCCTACTCTTGGGAGCTATTTCACAATTTGTGGAGGGAATTTTGTCATCATAGTGATGGAGGGAGCAGGGATGCTACATATTATGCATGTGTTAGGCAATTTTACACAATAGAGAACTGTCCCACTGCCACATGCCCTTTCAATATCCCACTGGACACTCATGAAAACAAAGCTGGGATGGTTTTAATGTACAATGATTTAACATACAATGGACTCTTAAAAATCAGAATGAACCAACTTCGTAAATTAAGAGGTAATTTTACTTTGTTTTGTTCAGCATGTTATCAAGAGCTGTTCACCATTCCTGAAAACCACGTTACCTGTGGCAACAGTGCTTGTGGGATGAGTTGCCAGTACACCACACCTGAATCATCCGCATCTGTCACCATCACAGTGATTCCCGAGTGTGTGCAAGCACCCGATTCTTCATTATTCCTGCAGTATTTTTGAGCCCAAGCTCTTACATTTTAGAGTATAGTATTATAAATCACTTTCCTGTTATTTCTCCTTTACATTAAGGTTATGGCCTTATCCACTATGTTCAAACTATTGTAGAGATAGATTATGTTACCTGTGAATTTCATTTTGGGAGAGTAAGAGGGGCTTGGGTCTCATAGCATCGATTCCCATTGCTGGAGGGGCCTGGGACCTCAGTTTTATCTACCACACAACTCAGATAAGTTTAAGTGAGAAAAAGAACTTTGAAAAAAGAAAAGTTCAAAAATTTTAAAACAAAAATCAAAATGGTGTGACTGTGCAAACATATTGCAACCTCTTCACCTCTTCCTTTTTCATCTCTCTAAATACCCCTGAGAGCATAGAAGCTTGATCTTGATTCTGCTTTGAATGATTTTAAAATGTTACTTTCTCCCCTAAGCTTTCTTACACTAATTACATCACTGCATGGATGTATTTCTTTGCATTAATCAAAGTTGTATTTTATGAATCCCAACAGATCTAAATGGAAAAGAAATTCAAACCCTGAGGCAGCTTAGTGTTTATTAATACCAATATGTCTGTCAGTATAAGTAATGATAATGTTGATTAGCGTTTTTTAAAAGTCTACTTCTGAGTGAATACCTTGCCTCACGAAGCAGAGGACAAACCTAAATCCTGAAGATATCCAATAGAATAATAACAATTCACATTCTAGGTTATTAAGCAATTTGTCTGGCAATTAACTTTCTATACAGCATCTTAAACCACTATTATCATAATAAATAGCATTTGAGTAAAATCAATGTTGTGGATTGCTAAGGAGAAGAAGGAAGAAAAACAGATGCTAGCAACAAAAAGAAGTGACAAAGAGGAAGGACAACAATGAGCTGGAATGTTCTGGTTCTCAAATACTATGTAATAAACTCCCTCCCCCCCCAATGTTAGCAGGTTAAAACAATAGCCAATTTAATTATATCTCATAATTTGGGGAGACAGGAATTCAGGTAGGGTCCATCTGGGCAATTCTTCTGCTTCAAGTGGCACCTACCAGAGTCAATCAGGTATTCAGCTGAAGGGTGAACTGGTCTGGAAGGTCCAAGATGACGTCCTTCATGTGCTCAATGCCTTGACAAGAAGACTTAGAAGCCCAGGTTTGGCTGGACTCTGTCCTCTTCATCTCATCTTTACTGTAGACTGATTTCGTAGTGGCTCAGGGCTGCAAGAATGTTTACCATAAAATGGATGGAGCTGATTTCTCAGGGCTTTGGCTCAGAAACTAATGCAGTGTCATTTCTGCCATATTCTATAGTCACAGGTGGTGCACAGATTCAGAGGCAAGGAAAATAGACTTCACCACTCAATGGAAAAAGGATCACAGAATTAGTAGCCACTCAGCCAATCAGATTTAAAAGATATAACAATGATGAGTGGGTTGGTGGACACACAACATACTACCCCAAGATTCAAAGTATCACGTCCATGCAGGACAGCCATTGTGAAAAGAACAGAGGGGGATGCTGTAGTGCAAGATGAACAGGGTCAGCAGAAGTGCTGCTACTATGGCCCTGAAGAAGCCTGACAATGGGTTAAATTTATAATTTCGTGAAAGATTACAGCATCATGTAACATCGCAATATCATGCTAACTAATACAAAAAAGTACAAGCTAACATTTTAAAATATTATACAATGCATATTTTATTCCTATAAGATTACATCTCCAAAGCCCTCTTCCAAGTGAGGAAAGAACACAGCAAAGACAAGAGATAAATGTCCCCATTTGGACTTCCATGCTAAGCTCATGAAGCCCATGTCATACAAGAGTGGGAAAGAGTAAGTTGTAAAGAGTTACAGTTTTAAATGAGCTTGAATTTAGGGAAACTGAGGTTATAAAATGTACCACAGGATAGGAAGGATAAAGATACAATTGTTTTGTCAAGCACTGGGACATGTAAGGTCACATGAACAGTTATCTAATTTTTATATGTGAATACTGCTGAGGCATGAGGCATGAGAGAAGAGTTCTTTATATAACTAGATCAACAACTGGAATAACACTGTGGCATGGGTCCCCCACATCTAGTCCCACAGGCTTCTCCAGGAGAGCCATGGACTCATTTAACTCAAGTGGTGGGTTGTGGAGAACAATGGATTTTCTCCATTTATACAGAGAGAAGTAGTTGCCTTCATTCCCCTCCCAGAATAAGAATAGAAAGAAAATAAAACAACTCTTATTGCCTTGAGATAGGAATGAAAAAGACCCTCACCATTTGGATTGTAAATAAAATCTCTCTGAGTGAGAGAGCCCAGAGTTCTACCCCAGAGAGTTCCTGGCTTCATCTCTTTGTATATATAAATACCTAGGAGCTAACCTAGGTGCCTATCACAGGATGTTTGGCTTTGAGAGAGATAGGGAAGTTATATTATTCTTTTGGATCAGAGTAATTAGCTACATCATTAGGGAAACAGATGACTACAGATCTAATCCTTATGGTATGTGAAAATGTGTCCAGGGGAAGTGAAAGCTAATATTCTCTATCTTTATGATGTTTACATTTCTGTGTCTCAGGAGGCTAGGGCTTTTCACAGGAGCACTGAGGAATCCAGAGAAGTTATATTCCACTGCAATGATGCAACAGTGGTTTTCTGATATGTAGGATGGCAATAAAAACTTTGGCTACACTGGGGTAGGGGGTGAAGGTGGAGGTTGGGAGGCCATATGTATTTAAAGGCATCAAGCCTAGGATAAATGTGGTGCCCAAGTTACTTAATTTTTATTGCTTTTACCTTCATGTACAAGTGACCTGATCATAGTGACATAAGTAAATAGAGGTTTATGTACTAATAAAACATCTGAAGCTAAGTAGTTCAGGTCTGTACTCAAGTTATCAATGACTCCTACTCCTCCCAGCTTCTTACTACCACCTTAGTATGTGGCTCGCTGGTTGCAAGATGGCTTGTTCTAGCTCCTGACATCATGTATGCATTCCAGTCAGCAAGAAAGGAAAAACAAAAACAAAAAACAAAAAACAAAGGCAAAAGGTACATATCAGGTTTGTTTCTGTTGTTTTTTTTAAGTCATGGAAACAATAGCTTTTGAGAAGCCAACGCTGTAATTTCCATTTATAACTAATTGCCCATCCCTAGCAAAAAGAAGTTGAAAAATGTGAATAGCACTATTAATAACATTGGCACTTTGAACAGTACTGGGTTTCTTTTAGCAAGAGGAAGAGCTCTCAGAACAGCAACCAGCAATGCCTTCTTTCCATCCTCTGGTCCTCAGTTTAAGGAAAGAGAGTGTAAGACTAAATACACCTGATGTGGTTTGGAAGTAGGTTGAATGTGGGAGAGGTTTCTGCCTCACTCCTGTCTGGAACTGTGAGAGAAGGCTTCCTCCTAGTGTGCTGGGATTGTCACAGGTCAGATGAAGTAGAGTAGGAAGGATGGAGTGGCATGTTTGGGCAGAGAGAGAATCTGAGCACAATATGGGGGTCATCCAGAGGTTCATGCTTCCGCTACATGGCAACTCAGAAGGACCATAAGGGCCAGAGGACTGAAAAGGTCCCAGCAGGGGTGAGGAGGATGCAGAAGACACAGACAGGTCACCAGAGACTCTGGCAAAATGGCAAGCATTAGTATTATATTTCTATAATATAACAGAAGTGATGTACCAATGTGGCCAGGTGCATCAGCAGCAGATGCAGTGCTGCAGAGGCTGAACCCTCAAGGAGCCACTAGAGGCTGGCAAAGAGCTGAGCCCACACACACCACCCTGACACTGTAATGGCCCATAAGCTCCCCTGGACCCCGGCACCACTGGGGAATGGAAGGAAAGGCATGAACTTCAAATTGTGTATTCTGAATCCTGAACTAAACATAATTCACTGAGACTAAATATTTACTGAATGTGACTAAATTACCTTTAATCTGCAAAATCAAGGTTATTTTTCCTACCATCTAAAGAAATGATGAATGGGACAGGGTGGGGTCCTGAGTCAGTTGAGTTCAATATGGAGACATAAAAAAAGTTACATTTCTGAACACTTGAGAAGTATGTAAATTTAAAATCTATGGTCATATGTAAAGTTATGATTATGGTGTGAAAGTCAATAAGTTAGAAATAAGAGACCATTTCTGACTCCTAAGCTAAGTGCAATGATTAAGCTAATTCCTTTACTCTTCAGATCACAAACATTAACTGAGCCTCCCATGAACCGATGCTATGCTTCATGTGGGGTGACTTACTGTAACTGGTGAAGTGGAGGGGCAGACTGTATCTGGGCTTTCTGAGCGTGGGAGAAGGAAGCTCACAAAGGTGAGTGAAGCAAGACGGCTTCCACATGCAGGTCATGAGTCAGGGTGTGCGCTAGGCTGAGGAATTCTCAGCAGTTTGGGGTAAGTTGGGGGGACATGTTGTGGACATTTCTGCCTTAGTATCTAGCCCACTCCAAGAGAAAAGAAGAAATGGAATGTCCCTCAGTACCTAGTTGTCTCTAGGGAATTCATAAGAAATTCTCAGGAGGAAGTGATAAAAGAGAGATGATAAGATCATAACCACAAATACTTATAATAGCTATCATTGGCCATGAATTCCTACTCTGTGGGAAACATGAAAACAATCTATATTTATTATCTTTAATTCTTATAATCATTCTTGCATATGAAGAAACAGAGATTCAAGAGATTAAGGCACTTATCCAAGGTCACTCATCCAGTAACAGCCAGGGCCAGGCCAGTGAGTCCATGCCAAAGCAGGGCTCTTCCCACAGTGCTAGGCGGCCCCAGCACGTGTGTCCATTTCACAGAACTGGGGTAAGAGTCTTTAGCTACCTACCCACATCCTCTCACTCTGAAAATGGGGAATGGTTGTTAGAGACAAGGAGTGGGGTTTTCCCCCTGTCCCTAGATACTCCACTTCCCGTTCCTGCCAAAAAGCAGTGGCTGAAGGCCCCTATATTTAGGTCTGGGTTCCAAACCAACAAAATCTGGATGCCTCAGTGAGAGGAATAGGATCTTCCACAGACAGTTTCCTGGTAACAGCAAAAAGACTCCTAATTCCTAAAAGATGCAGTCAGTCTTCCTGGTATAAACACAGTGAATTTTTTGAAAATCATAACCAATTACATATGCATTTAGGATTTTTCCATTAAATTCTTTAAACTACTCCCTCTCAACTTCATAACAAATGATGTCACCCTTGAGGGACTACCAGGGAGCACAGAGGTTTCATAAATCTCAAATCTGTGTCCAGATTACAATGGTATAAGTCCCATTACAATATTTGTAAAAATGCAACTCATTATTTTCTTTGGATCACTGAAATGTAGCACTAAAAAAAATCCAAATTTCAATTTTTGTTTATTTCTCAGAATAGAATTCATTATGTCTTGAGATTTATGAGTCCCTTTTGGAAGGTAAGGGCTGATCTCATCCTATTCACCACAAAGATAAACAACCATTGAAGATACCCTGTGGCTTGCAACTCTTATATCTAACTTCCTCCTTTAGTCCAAATTCCTAAGAGTTCCCTGGGGTGAAAAGATAGTGGAGCTTGGATGGAAAGGAGAGAATGACAGCACAGGATGGGAAAGTTTATGTCACCGGCTAACACAATGTAGGAAGATCTGAGGTTTGGGAATTGATCTTCCAAACATTTTGAGCTTTTCATACATAACAAAGATAGAATGAATGCGGTATTTTTTGGCATGTTTCATTAACTAAATTGAAAACTTTGCTGTCAGAGACTCTTAAAGGAATTTAAAACTTGGCCTACACTGATGTATCCAATCATATGGATTTATAATAGGATAATGCTGTTTCCTGTGCTGCCCACTAGGCCCTCAAAAGTGATCCCTGCAAGAAGGGAATAAGCCCAAAGTGGCAGCATCAAGGCTGAGCATGATTTCACAGCAGGACAAGTCACAAGATTTTAGGAGGTCAGCACATGCGGGCTTGATCTGAGTTGGATCTGGCAGGTAAGTTTCCCTGGGGTAGACTGAGGCAAACTTAGCCTGATGGGACAAGACTTCAGCCAAGTGTTGGGGGTAAAACCTAAGGGGTGAGTACAAGGAACAGATTTCAGTCCCCTAGAAGAGAATGAAAGGGATAGGCAGGTTTCTCATATGACTAAGACAAAATACTTTAAGAAACCAAAGTAAAAGCCAAGTTATGAGCAGTTGACACACCAAAGTGAAGGGGCAATTCTGCAGCCTTGATAAGTCTGGGAAAGCCTAGCAGCCACCCTAGGTAACACAGACTGTGTTACAGGTGAGAAAGGGGCATTTAATAGGTTCATCATGAGGTTAGTTCACGGGTGGGTGAGCAAAGAGGTTGCCTCATTCCACAACTCCAAGGGGCATGGGAAAGGCACCCCTTTCCAGTACCCAGAGGATGGGACTAGTGAATAGTGAGGCCATGTGAATAGTGTCCATTAGAATTGTCCCATTCAGTGGCTCTGAATGGGAGACATTTAGTCTATCCATTTGTGTCTTTAGAACTCTTAGCCTGGTACAGATAGAGCAGAATGCACTGACCGCAAGTTTCTATCTATTTGTGCACATTTAAGACTGATCTAGAAATAATTCCAAAATATCTTGTTACAAGTTCGGTATAGCACATTGTTGAATGCAAAGAGCCAGGGAAGCAGTTCAGCTGAAGCAAAATGTATATGTCAGAGATAAGGATCACAGAGTTTTGAATACCAAAGTGATTTGATTATGATCCTTTGATTTATTTGTACAAGTTACTCACATGAGCCTGGAAATTTTTACACAAAAGAGATGAACAATCAGCTAAGCAGTGAAGTGAGCAGGACCTGAAAATTTAAACCTACAGCATTTCCTTGCCAGAGACTGCAATGTCTGGCTGACGGAGGCCATTTATTTCCTTCCATTGCTACATCTTCTGGGTGTGCCTGTCCACAACTCCTCGCAACGACAAACTACTTTTTTATTCTGGTGTCCTAACTCACCTTCCACTCAGACGGCCATGATAAACTACAATCTGAAGAGTTGTAAAGGTTTGCCTAGAAAATAATTCTCACTCAGATTTTCTTCTGGCATCTTGTTTGGCTCCATGTCTAGGGCTATGATTGATTAAGGTTGGTCATGATGGCACAAAGCTGGAGCTGTGATCACTCAATGTCCTTTCATCTGAGGAAAATAAATCAAGAGGAACAGCACCATGTGGCAGAGAAGTGAGGATTCCCGGAGCTCTTTCTGCAGCAGGTTGGCGGAGTAAGTCAGAGTCTCCCATGGAGCTCTCAAAGTGTCTCTCGACTGTATTTCCACGATCAGGGTAGCTACTTTTCAAAGGCGCAATGTGAACACTAGCACAGGGAAAGCTTGTGTTACTTGGCTCAGCTAAATGTGCTGAGAGTGAAAGGGTTAGGAAGGAACTTCCCCTCTTTTTTCCCTTAGTGGATTGAAAGGCACTTTGAAAATATATTTAGTGTCTTTGAACATTTCTGGGCTGACTTTTAGTAGCATTTATAGAAGCCACATGGTGATATAGAAGCCTCACTCTCAAAAGCAAGCTCACTGAAAATAATGAACTAAATATTGTGTCCTAGTTTGAGTGACAAGGCAGGCTGAGAGGACAGTGGATCCCAATTATCAGAAACCTAGAACTGCCCTTTGAGGCCTTCTTTTCCCTCTGTACCCCATACAATTAATTCCCAAGCCCTATCATGTTTATCTTCAAAATATCTCTTGAATCCCCATCATTTGTTTCCATCCCCAGCACTAACACCTGGCCTTCAAGCTTTCACTGGGACACACACATGCACTGCCCCCAATCCATGGTCTCCTTCCACTACTTCTGAGCTCTCACAGTCCATTCCCCATGCCATAGTCAGAGGTCTTTTTATAACATCTGTCAAGTTAGGCCTTGATTGGCCTCCTTTTATACTGCAAATAAAATCCAAACTCCTTCCCATGGCTTTCAAGGGCCTAAATTATCTGACCTCTGCCTCTCCATTTTCATTTCCTACAACTCTCCCATCATTCATGATCCTCTAAACATAATGACCTCCATCCTGTTCTTCATACTTTGTTCTTACTCCTTACTTCTAGAATGTGCTTCCTTCTGAATCTGGCTCCTTTGTACTACTTAGGTCATCAGGTTAAATGTCTACTCCATAAATAGTTCTTTCTGACACTCCCTGGCAAATCTGTCACATTTTGTAGATTACTTAAGCATTCATCCATTTATTATTAACCTCCAACAGACTAGAGACTCCATGAGAACAAATATCTCACTGTTATGCCTAGCAATACCTGGCATGTAGCAGGCACTCAGTAAATACAGCCCACCTTCGTATCCATGGGTTCTAAATCCACAGATTCAACCAAGCTCAGGGTAAAAAATATTTTTTAGAAAATGTTACATTGTTACTGCCATGTACTGTGTAGGTAAGCCTAAAATGTTTGCTGCTGTACTGAACATGTACAGACTTTTTTCTTGTCACTATTCCTAAACAACATAGTATAATAACTATTTACATAACATTTACATTGTAACTATTCTGGAGATAATTTAAAGTACATAGGATGATGGGTATAGGTTGTATGCAAAAACATCATTTTATATACAGGACTTAAGCATCCTTAGATTTTGGTATCAGCTGGGGGGAGGAGTGGTGGAGTTCCTGGAACCAGTCCCCCGCAGATACTGAGGTACAACTGCATTTATGAAATGGAATGAAAATGAATCAATGAAGAAATGGCATTCCAGCTCCAACCCCCAACTCCAAGTTGCTGAGTAATTGTTCCAGCTATTAAGCTAACCTGCTGCCCAATATTACAATATCTTACTTTCCACTGGTTAAAGGCACCTCAAGGGAGTCTGATATTTCATCTTCTGACCTATTCTGCTTTGACTGGGTTCTGCTTATGGCAGGGGCTGGAGCCCTGATGGTGAGTACCAATTGTACTTATTCAAGTTCACTAGCCAACAGTAGAAAAGGATGCTGAGATGGATTAAAGATAGTCACAAATGTATTGACCCTCCTCCTTGGTATATATGTTCAGGAGCATAAGTTCACTCCTCTTGAATCTGGGTGTTTTCTGTGACTGCTTTGGCTGGTAGACTATATTGGGAGTGATGCTGTACCAGGTTCTGGGTCTAGGCCTTAAAAGACAGTTCCCGCCTTTAGGAACATACTCTCTCAGACCCTTCAGCCACCATGGAAGCAGTTCAACTACCTTATGGACAGACTATGTGGGGAAGCCCTGGAATGATAGGAAAGTGAGAAGGACCTAGCTGAACCCAGGCATCAGTCAACACAAATAAGGCACCAGACATAGGAATGAATCTTTCTTAGAGACTCCAAATTTCAACATCCCCCAGCTGAATGCAACTGAGTGACCACAATCAACACCCCACTGGGTAGAGGTATTACCTAGCTGAGACCTGCCCCAAATTCCTAACCCACAGATTTTGGGCTTAATGAAATGATAATTGTTTTAAGGTATTACATTTTGGATTATTCATTAAGTGATAAGAGATGACAAGATGAGCAGGTAGATTGTATTTTGTTCTTTAAAGAAGGCATGACCGTCTACTCCTTTGAAAAAGATGGTTGTAGTCACCCAATGATATGGTATGCAAATAGCCCATAATCAATACTTGGGAGTGAGGACAATGAATGGTGGCTTCTCAGGTTCAGAACTAGATGCCTGGTGGTTTTCTAGGATAGCTGTGCTAAATGATAATAATATTAAGAATATCTCATCAGGATAACCCATAAATGAAAAATACTATCATAATGTCCAGTTTAATTCCAATAAATTTTCCTCCAAGCCTATCTGATGAGACTACCCAAATAGTGTGGGATGGAGTAATTACAGTTGCACTTTATCAGTTGCTGATATAGGATCTGATAATAATTTCTAGGTTTTTGGGGGAATGTACAGCATTCTCAGAAATAAATCCCAAAAAACCTTCTAGCACACTCTATAAACCCATCTACCAAACCAACTAACAACAGATAAGAAAAAATATCCAGTAATTTTTCTTCATAGTCCAGACATTAAGATTGTCTAAATCTGATAATGTACTAGAATATAGTTTCTGTCTTTTTAAATCATTGATGTATATCCAGCAACTACAACAGAGCCTGGGACACAGTAGGAGTTCAATAAATATTACTGATATAATAAATCACTGCATTAGAAAAAAAAAAAAAGAAGCAATTCTGAGAGAGATATTCACTCTCTAAAGGAATCAGACTACCAGTACCTCCTCAGGGCCTCAGGCATGCCCAAGTGTTGTTCAGAGGATTATGTCACCAAAATACTTTATTTAAAGAGTTTTAAGGTATGTTTTATATTATTTAAGCCATAAAGAATGAAGAATAACATAACTAATAACTATGTACTACCACTCAGTCTGAGACAATCTAGTTCCAGTAATGTTCAATTAACCTCGTGTGGCTCTCCTCATATACTTTCCCCACCCTCCCTTGAACTGTAACCACTATACTTGATTTGGTGTTTATCAATCTTGTATACATATTTCTTTTTTTTTTAATTAAATTTTATTTTAATTGTTGTTCTTATACAGTCTTCTGTTTTCTACTCCCATCCCGTCCCTCCGCCCCAGCCTTCCCCAGCTCCCTTCCATTTCCACCCCCCCCCAGCTTTTGTCCATATGTCTTTCATACT
>PVKU01012070.1:9570-21982 GCA_004027475.1 Anoura caudifer
AAAAAAAAAAAAAAAAAAAAAAAAAAAAAAAAAAAAAAAAAAAAAAAAAAAAAAAAAAGAAAGAAATTTGACCACCAAATTACACCATACACAAAAATGAACTCAAAATGGATAAAAGGCTTAAATATAAGTTGTGAAACCTTAAAATTCCTAGAGGAGAACATAGGCAGGGACATCGCAGGTATTCCACGCAGCAATATTTTCATCAATATGTGCTGTAGAGGAAAGGTCATAAAGGGAAGAATAAACAAATTGAACCTCATCAAAATAAACAGCTTCTGCACAGATAAAAGAAAAGAGAACTAAACATATGGGAAAGTATATTTGCAAATGATACCTCGGTAAAGTGTTTGTTGTCCAAAATATGTAAAGAACTCACATGACTCCACTCCAGGAAGAAAACCAACCCAAGAAAAAAAAATGGGCAAAGTACCTGAACAGGCATTTCTCCAAGGAAGACATACAGAGGGCCCAGAGATATATGAATAGATGCTCAGCATCATTAGCCATCATAGAGATACAAATTAAAACCACAATGAGACTCCACTTCTCACTGGTCACAATGACCATCATAACCAAATCAACAAACAAGTACTGGCAAGATTGTGGAGAAAAGAGAACCTTAGTACACTATAGGTGGGAATGCAGACTAGTGTAGCCACTATGGAAGACTGTAAGGAATTTCCTAAAAAAAAAAAAAACCCTAAAAATGGAACTGCCTTTGCCCCAGTGATTCTGCTGTGGAGTTTATACCCTAATAGTCCTGAAACACTAATTCAACGAATCTATGCATCCCAATGTTCATACCAGCATAATTTATAGCCAAATGTTGGAAAGAACCTAAGTGCCCATCAGTACATGAGGGGATCAAAAAACTATGCTACATTTACTCAATGGAATACTACACAGCAGAAAGAATGAAGGAGGTCCTACCTTTCATGACAATATGATGGATCTGGAGAGCATTATGTTAAGTGAAAAAAAAAAACAGGTGAAGAAAGACAAAATTCATATGATCTCAACTACAAGTGGAACCTAATTAACAAAATAAGTTAGCAAAAGATAACCAGAGACATCAAAATAAAAATAAATGACAGTAAACAGAGGTGCAGTGGGACGGGATAACAAGGGAAAAGGTGGAAGGGTTGTCAAGGAACCTGTATAAAGGACACACAGACAAAGCCAAAGTGGGAAATGATCAAGATAGCAGTTGGAGATGGCTGGGGGTGGAGGGTTAGTGGGGGAAATATGGAGACAACTGTACTTGAACATCAATTTAAAAAGGAAATAAAGAAATGTGGGGAAAAGAGAATGAAAGCTTAAGGCCTGCTTTGGGTACAGCTGTGTGGTGCCCCAAAAGTATCATTTATTGAGTTCATGTTACAATTGTTTATTAGATTATTTCATTTAATCTTCTCAACCACTCTGTTAAGAAAATAGTCTGTTTCATACTTGCCTAAAAGATGCCGTCAAGTTCTGGTGAATAGAAGACTTTCCTTGTCTTTTCACATTTCTATCTGAGACCCTAGAGAAAGAAACAGGAATAAACTCCTCTAACATTTTCGTTTACTCTGTTACCATGTGGCTCTGATCCAAATGGGCTGCATCTGAGTTACTAGGCATTGTTTCACAGTCTGCAGATACACATTGTGTAAGAAACACTTCTTGCCATCTGTGTTTCTCCTCGTGTTCCTTGGCTCCAGGAGAAAAGACATCGGTGGAGCTTGTCTTTTGAGAGCCCAGCTAAAGGTACATTTTCTGCTCTGTCCTCTCAATTTTGGGGACAAGATGACTGACAAGCCTGCCCACAGCCATTTATCTGGGAAATGGTTTCATATTTGTACATCTAGTGCTTCCAGATTTGAGGGAAAGAAAAGCAGGGAGTTTTTCACAGATTCCTGAACCTAAGCCTTGAGAGCTGTTGGGGAAATTCTGCCCGGGGTTATTACAGAGTAGTAATCATGCTCTGATCCAGCTACTATGAGAAAGTGCTATTTTTTAATGGGGGAGGGGTTTACAGGAACATCTATAAAGGACACATGGACAAAAACAAAAAGGGTAGGATCAAGGGTAGGGAGTGGGGATGGCTGGGGTGGAGAGTAATGATAGAGGGAAAATGGTGTCAACTGTAATTGAGCAACAATAAAAAAGTTAAACATTTCCTTTTGTACATTGTATTTGTGTCTTTGCATATACATATATAGTGTTTGTGTAAATATAGCTTATTGCCTTGAAGTTGGAAAGAAGTAATGTGTGGTAGAATTTGTGCACCAAATACCCTTCCCCACAGAGTATTCTTCTTAACAGTCACCTTGTTTTGTTGGTTCCTACCTGTCCTCATCATGGGGGCATGGGGATAACTTAGCTGATTTATGTAGGAAGAAGCATCAAGTAGCTCATGGAATCCTTCTTAACTTGAAATAACCAAAGGAAAAAATTCATGGATGTAAAGACTTTCTGCTTTCTCCTTCTTAGGTCACAGGCGCACAATTTATGTTCTGTCAGGATATCCCTCTGCAACCCTCCACAGTGCACTATGCCTTTCTCTCCACTCTGCGTTTATGTTTTGATGTGGTGTTTTCTCCTAGGCTGGACAGGAGAAACAGACCGTGGGATCTCTACCTCATCTACTCAAGCCACAATACCCTTTGTAAAATGACTAGCTTTCTGCATTTTGTTTTTCATTGCATTTCCTTTTATGGAAAAAACTGATACTGACCCTTTCCTGAGGGATGGAGGTGAGCAACTTACCTGAATAAAATGGAGGGAGATCTTCACTAAATTCGTAAGAATTAATTTTCTTTAAATAATTCATCTTAGGCCACATGATATATTATGATATAATATGAATATTAGTTTGTTTCCATCCTATGCCAGGGCCAGTAAATTTCCCTAATTATGCCAGGCAGATCTGATAAGTTCAAATCAGAAAGCCTACCCTACAAAAGTACCTGCTATAAGTCTTCTCATTCTTTTCACAATAAATAATATCAAAGGCTTTTCTATAAAAAGCAACAAGAAAGGTTGATTGATATAAGAAAAGTTGTTGATTAGGAATAGTGGGTGTTAGCAATGTGCTTCCATTTGAGCATTTTTGGTATTCAATACATATGCACTAGGTAAAATACTTTAAAAACATTTCTTGCTTTTTCAGGAATAAGGCATTCAAATCTAACATCTACATCACTATGTACTTTTGGCATAACAAGGAAGGTTTGATTCATAAATAAGTTAATGTCTTGCTGCTTGTTTAGAAGATGCTTGGTCATGGAATTTCCAGATGTTATTCCCTATAATAAACAATGAGGATATTGTAACATTTGTTTTCAAAACACCTTCCAGTGAAATTTTATTTTCACACTCTCCAGTTAATATCTGTATATGTGGCAAACTTTGGTCTGGATAGTGATTTTGATCTGGGGAAATTCTGCGGAATTTTTTTGGAGATGGGTTATTAGGGAATGTTAACTCCTACTTACCTTCAGTTGACCTGCACTTGTGAGATCTTTAAAAAGAACCTTGTCAGGGGGGTTGACCACTGAACTCAGGATCTGTGTAGATAGACATGAACAAGAATGACCTGAAAATTAAACATACAAAGAAGAGAAGCTAGGGGAGCTTCATAGTTCAATACAAGCAAGCACTTGTGCTCTGTGGGGCCAGGTCAGGGTTGGCCCTCCCTTTGCCTGCTATAGGGAACAGAAAGCTTGGTTCTTAGAAAAGCACTAAGAAAAGATTCAGGACACTTACTTCAATTTCATACCTAATTAGCTTTGTAAATTAGTTTTCACTCAGGGCCTCAGCTTTCTGATATGTGATATATTCTCAGCTGGAATTGCACACTGTGGTGGGGAAAATAAGTCTTCAGAGACTATGGTCACACCTGTAATCTCAGGCTTACCAAAGATTAGCTCAGACTCCTTATGCAAGATAATTAAGACATTTAAGCCTAATTATATCATTTTTGAAATGTAGACAATGATGTTTCCCTTGAAGAAACTGTTTTCAATACTAAGTGAAATGAGAAATGTGACACAGCATGCTAGATAAATAGAGCTCAATAATATTAACCCATTGATCTCCTTCCTTTCCTTTAGGTTCAAATAATTTACAATTCTATGAAGTAAGAGAAAATGAAGATCAGTTATGATGTAGGGAAAGACAATGTTATTTTCTAATATTGGCCTTGAGATCACAAATGATGACAGAAAAGCCTCTTACTTTTGATGTTAGATGGTTAATATGAAATTGAGGGGATGTACATTTAAACAAATGAAGAAAGACCCTTTTTCATGTTGGATTCTACCCCAAGAAAAAGAACAAAATGCACAAAGCAACAAAATTAAGAAAGCTCAGTGACTAGTAGTCAAGACTCTAAATCCAAATGTAGGCATCTCTGAGTAATGGATCAGAATTTGAACAGTGAAGAGAATCATCCATCCCTCCAGTATCACTGTCCCAAATACCACTGGGGAGGGGGGACCTTTCTCTCTTTATGTTTTCTGTTTGTCTTTTTCCTTTGTCTCACTCTCTGTATATGTGGTATATGGATATTATATGTCACATGATATAAAATAAATGATAGATTTATAATACACATATATCACATACTATATGTAATGTATAATATATATGATATACAGAAATTACACAGGCATGCACATATATTACATGTGTATATAATATATGTGCAAACATATATACATAACAACAAATGCACAAATGTACATGTATATAATATATGCATAATATATGTATGCACACAAATATTATGTGTATATGTATACATATACACATGTATACACACTTATATATATACACATGTATACATATATTTATGCAGGACTTCAGTCCTGATATTTTTGTGATTGTTTTTGCAGATTTTAGCAGGTTTCATGTGATGGAAAGTGAAGCAGATAATGGCTTTATTCAACCCTCTTTAACCAGAAGTCCCATAGCTGTGAAGATTTTGGGACTCATATTTGATACAATCAAGTATCAAATTTGATACAATCAAGTATCAAGACACAAGTAAGTGTCTTCTAAAAGTTTATGTCTTAGCAAGCCTTTATTTTTTTAAATTCTTGGTGAGACTTTATTTTAGTACTATTTATAGAAGAATACAGCTAATAGACAACAACAGTCAGAAAAGATATCTGGGGGGCCAAGGTAAAAATATTTTTACTGTCTAATAACTCAAGTAATTAAGACTCGCAAGTTTTTATGGGTGGAGTTTCAATTAAAGAATATCAAACAAATAAAGTTAAAGATATTAATGAAATGTATTCATATGTTGTCATGTGCATCATGTCTTATTTCTGTGCTATTTTGGAGGACATTAAAATCCCACTTAGGCTCCATGTTGACTCCCTTATCATTCATCACCTTCCACCAGGATAGAGATATTGATTATTCTCTTTAGCTTGTCTCAAGACTTCTCTACAGCACTCTCTTGAATACACATTTGATTCTGCATGATAGAACAAAAGCACTGTAGCTAAGACATTAAAACATTTTGAGGTAAGCAATGTTTGGAGATTATTTTCATGGGAGCCCTAAAAAATACATATATCCAGTTACTCTATTTATAATTTTTCAAATGTTAGTGCTTTTGACAAGTTACAGTTCTGTTTACCTGTTTTTACAGGAGCCTCATGATTTCCCCCAAAGAACAGTATGAGCTACCACTTTCAGTATAGCAAAGAAAATTCCATGCATTTTCCTAAGGCAAATTGAAGACTAGAGACACTTGTAGATGGATAGATAAGTACATGAAAAGGAACACTCTGTTGCATTTGTCTACTTGTAACTTCAACCCAAATTACATTTTGAAACACTATTTGAAGATTTTCAAAAGGCACCATTAATCGGTAAGATGAAAACAACTCAGCTTCCTCAGCTCCACACCTAAATCTTCACAAGTGTACAACTTAACCACCACTGAGGCTTTTCCTTAAGTTTCCTAAAGTATGTTCAAACATCATTTTTTAAAGTTCATAAGTCCGCAACACAACACAATTTACACTGTACTTCCTAATCACTGTAAACTTTATCTCCTGTGCCAAGAGCACTAGGGATTCCTGGATTTGCACCATATTCTTTCCCCAAGAAGCAGAGCTTACAGCATCATCTCTTGTCACATATATCAGAACAACACTCTTTGTTTTACAAAAATGGTAAATAAAATATTGTTATGTATTGAGGCACAGAGAATTGAAGAAACATTTTTAAAGTCTCTCAGCAAGCCATTGAATTCAGGTATCAACTTCTTTTCAGCAGGGAAATGTGGGTATAAGTATGACATATTTCCTTTATAGTATTTAACTAAAGACATCACTCCCTGTGGTGATAGTTTCTCTGCATTCACTCTCCATTTTTGTTCTCCATTTTATTGTATCCTGTTTTGTGTATCCTGGAGGCTGATCATCCAGGAAGGCATCAACTGAGATGTCTTTCTCTTGGGCTTCAGTCTCACTAGACTTATGGAGAGCATAAAAGTAGGTGAGAGGGTATGGATGAAAAGACCAAGGAACTATTTCTCCCACTCCCTCCCTGCTTGCATCAGGCCTGCCCATGTGTACTGCACTAGACTTATTGGACCACATTGGATCCAATTACTGACTACTTGTCAGTCAAAAGTCAACTCCAAGCAAATTATTTTATAAAGATTTCATTGGATTGGCCAAAATGTCCATTTTATTTTTTTATAAAAGACATATATTTTTTATTTTGTCCAATAACTGGATATTTGGAGTATGTCTGCTATATCCCATATGGCATAATATTGATTTTTTCAATTAATGTCCCAATTTAATTGCTATCAACTTCAACAGGTCTACCTCATCATGGATCATTGTCCAGTCAGAAGTCTCTAGTACTAAAATTCACAAACCATTTTTGACATTTGATCAGTCACAGCATATTCTCCATCCACTATACAAATCTATTTTTTGTGTTTCAGCTGTGTTATAATGTTGAAGTAATGAAGCATAATATGCTGAAAAAATGGGAGTTTTCTTTTGTTTTCAATTTTGAAATGGCTACACAAACATTCAACAGTTTTCGTGAATTTCTAAAAAATGCACATGGATGTACAGCTGTCACAATACAATCTAACAAAATTTTTTTGAGGGAGATTCGAAATGGTGGAGGAGCAAGTGGCAGCTACACTATCCTCTTCCCAGGACCAATCAAGAGTTACAATTAAATTGTAGAGAAAGCATCCTGAATAACCAACTGAACAATAGCTGAAGAGAAGCCTATAGCCAACAAAAGAGAGAAGAAACCAATTCACCACAAGACTTGTAGGGAATGTGGAGATGTGAGTGGGCTGGCTGGGCTCCCACATGTGGCAGCTGAAGATTCAGTGGGATATTTCCATGGCTGGGGGCTGTTCTGGAGAAATGTGTGGTTTAAACCTCAAGGTGGGCCCCCAGTCTACAGAAGCAAAGACAGAAAGAAACCCAGATAACAACTAGCTGTGATAAGAGAACAGGATTCTATCTGCCATAGAGAGATAGCTAGAGACTCAGAGACCCTCTTTGAAGGCCAAAATACACAAAATTTTCTTTGTAGCCACTTACCCTGGTCTTCAGCAAAGGGAGGTTATGGTGGACATCTATGCTTGAGGAAAGTCTGGGTTGCTCGGTCTGAGGACAAATCTGCCACCAGGATCCTTGTGCTGAGTCATTCCACACACTGAATGCCACAACCAACGTGCAGTGGGGGTTCCTAAGTGGGGTTGACAGGAGATGAAGAAAGCCACAACACAAATAATTTAAGGAAAAGCAGAGACCAGGTGGTTCATTGTCTTCTAATGGAGAGACAATAAACTCTGAACATGGTCTCTATGTTTTTTTTTTATGGAGTTTAATTAGATAAAGCTCAAGGACATTTTACAAACTTAGGGAGACCCTGCAGGCACAGATTGTTCCATTTCCAGGCTATATAACTGATACATATATCTTTGCAATTGTTACAGTCGCATTCAGCTGAAGCCTGCAGTTATCTATCTTCTGTTCAACTCCCATGGTTTCTGGTTGTATGATGCAAGCCTCCACCATCCCCCAAAACAGCAGAAGCAATCTTTCTCAGGCAGAGCATTCTTTTCCAAGTAGCATTAGCCTGATTTGCAGCAAGATCCCTGACAACAGGAATTACTCTGTCCCATCCTGTGGTGCTTAGGCTAGGTTACTGATAACAGCTTGATTGTATTAACAATTGAGGGGTTTGATGGCTGATTAGCTTAACAACTAAGGCTAAAAATGGAAGAAGCAGCAAAATCGAGAAGACAAAGGAACAAACCCTAAATCAAAGCCAGAGAATCTTCCAGAGGAACTAGATGAAATGGAAGCAAACTATCAGATAGATAGGTTAGAGTAGTGATTATAAGGATACTCAAAGCATGAAAAGAGCCATAGAATTCATAAAATAGGACTAGTCACAAATAAAGAATGCAATATCTGGGGTAAGTAATACACTGCATGAAATAAACAGTAGGTTAGTTGAAGCTGAGGATCACATCAGTCATTTGGAAGACAATGTAGAACAAAACACCCAGGTAAGCAGCAAAAAGAAAAAAATAATTTAAAAAATGCAGAGAACTTAAGAAACATTATGACAACATGAAGTAGAACAGCATCTGCATCATGAGAGTGCCAGAAGGACAAGATATAGAGCAAGAGATCAAGAACATATTTGAAGAAATAATGTCTGAAAATTTCCTTAATCTGGTGAAAGAAAAAGACACACAGTTCCGCAAGGTCAGAGAGTCTCAAACAAATTGGACCCAAGAGGCCTACACTGAGTCACATTAAAATGACAAGGCATAATATAAGGAGAGAATCCTAAAAGCCACAAGAGGAAATCTGGTAGTTATCTGAAAGGTAATAATAGAGACTGACATGTGATTACTCAGCAGAATCATTTCAGGCCAGAAGGCAGTGGTGTGAAATATTCGGGGTTATGAAAGACAAAGACCCACAACCAAAGCTACATTATCCAGTAAGACTATAATTTAAATTGAAGGAGAAATAAGAAGGAGCTAAAGTAATTGTTAACACCAACCCAGTACTGCAACTAATGTTAAAGGGCTTGCTTTACAAGGAAGAAAAAGTGAAAGAAAGAAAACAAAACAGAGGAAAACAGTCTATCAATAAAATGGCACTGCATACATGTCTATCAATAATCACCTGAAATGAAAATGGCTTAAATGTCTCAACAAAAAGACATGGGCTAGCTGAACAGATAGGAAAACAAGACCAATATATATATACTCCTCCAAAGAACAGATCTCACATAGAAAGATACATACAGACTAAAAGTAAAGGAATGGAAAAAGATATGTCATACAAATGGAAAAGAAAAACAAACTGGGGTAGCAGTACTTATATCTGACAAATAGACTTTAAAATCAAGGGTATAGTAAGAGACAAAGAAATACACCACAAAATGATAAAGGGAACAATCAAATAAGAGAGTATAAACCTAGTAAACATTTATGCACCCAACAAAAGAGCACCTAAATATGTAAAGCAAATCTTGACAGAGTTAAAGGGAGACATCAATAGAAATATAGTTATATGTGGGAATTTTAATACACCATTGATTTTATGGGAAAGAACTCCCAGGCAGAAAATTAAAAGGAGACAGGGGCCTTAAAGAACAAAGTAGATCAAGTGGATTTAATTGATATATCAGAGCATTTCACCCAAAACAGCACAATATACATATTTTTCAAATGCACATGTATGTTTTCTAGGATAGACCAACTATTAGGACACAAAACAAGTCTCCATAAGTTTAAGAAGACCAAAATCATAGCAAGCATCTTCTCTGACCACAAGGCTATGAAACTGAAAATCAATCACAAGAAGAACACTGAAAAAGACACAAGGACATTGGAACAAAATAACATCTTATTAAACAATTAATGTGTGAACAACAAGACCCATAAAGGAAAAAAATACAAAGATATCTTGAAACAAAGGAAGAAGAGGACACAAGACTTCAAAATCTGTAGGACACTGAGAAAGCAATGCTGAGAGGGAAATTCATAGTGTTACAGGCCTAACTCAAAAAAAAAAAAAAAGGCAAACAGGACAGGAAAAAGGTCAAATAAACAATTTAACTTCATAGTTAAAGAAGCTTCAGATAGAATAACAAAGAATAGAGTAATTAGAAGGAACAAGACAGTAAAGATCAAAGCTAAAACAAAAAATAGAGTCTATAAAAATTTCTAAATATCAGTGCATCTAAGAGCTGGTTCTTTGAAGAGATAAACAAAATTGACAAAATTTTAACCAGAATTATCAAGAGAAAAAGAGAAAGGACTCCCCCAAATAAAATCAGAAATGAAAGAGGAGAAATAACAACTGACACCAAAGAAATAAAATGAATGTAAGAAAATATTATGATCAACTATATGCCAACAAACTGGACAACCTGGTTGAAATGAACAAATTCCTAAAAACATACCGTCTTCCAAAACTAAATCAGGAAGAATCAGAGAATTTGAATAGACAGATTATACCTAGTGAAACTGAAGCATTAATTGAAAAACTCCCAACAATCAAAAGCCCTGGGCTGGATTGCTCCACGGAGGAAGTTTAACAAAGTTTCTGAGAAAAACTAACACCTCCCCTACTCAAACTATTCCAAAAAATTCAAGTGGAAGGAAGACTCCCAAATGCATTTCATGAGGCAAGCATTATCCTAATTCCAAAAGAGGTAAAGACACTACAATAAAAGAAATGTACAGGCCAATATCTCTGATGAACATAGATGCTAAAATCCTCAACAAAATAATAGCAAACCAAACAGAACAATGCATCAAAAAGATCATACACCATGATCAAGTGGGATTTATTTCACGAATGCAAGGGTGGTGCCACATTGCAAATTAATAAATGTTATTCACCACAGAAACCAAATGAAGCATAAAAACTACATGATCACATCAATAGATGCTGAAAAGGTATTTAATAAATTTCAGTGCCCATTTATGATAAACACTCCCAGTAAAATAGGAATAGAATGGGCATAATAAAAAATAATGAAGGCCATATATGGAAAACTCATTGCCAACATCATACTCAATGTGCAAAACCTGCAAGTGTTCTTCTTAAGAAGAGGAACAAGACAGGGATGTCTGCTTTCACCTCTCTTATTCACATACTACTGAAAGTCCTAGCCACAACAATCAGGCAAAATGTAAAAAAAAAAGTCATCCAAAAAGGAAAGAAGATGTAAAACTGTCTTTATTCAAAGATGAATGACTCTGTAAGTAGAGAACCCCAAATATTTCAACAGGAAACTACTAGAACTGACATGTGAATTCATATAAGTAATAGGATACAAAATTAATACCCCCAAATCAGTTGCATTTTATATGCCACTAATGAATTAAGAAAAAGGGAAATAAAGAAAACAATCCCATTTGCAATTTCTTCAAAAAGAATAAAATACCTAGGAATGTGGCAGACCATTTTGCGTGGCATGGGCCAAGCTCCCACTCGGAGATGCATAGGACCCACACCGACAAATAGGTTCTCTCATGGGTAAGTAGATTTGCAATATACCTAAACTGTTTGGAGGTTTGGTCTTTGCTAAAATCTCCCTCACCCTGCAAATGCTTACTGTAACTTCCTAAAATCACTGCTGAGCCTTGCAGGGGCCATTGTGACTGGCTCAACCACACTTGCCAATTAGTTTGCTAATGTCCTTCTTCTGTGATTTAATGAGGGGCCTTGGCTCCTTTGTTGTAACTGGGGAAACTGAGGAAGAACCATCTTGGAATGTATGGAGAGATTAGAATAAAGGTCTGTCAGGAACAAGGCTGAGGCTTTTGCTCCTCTTGAGAGAAAAGCTATGCTGTCATCCTTAGTCCTCCACCAGACTTGGTAGTCTGTGTGTATGTTTTAATTCATCCATAATGAAGTGGACACAGCTGGCTGGTGTCCTCCACATAGGAATACATCTAACCAAGGATGTAAAAGTCTTGTACTCAGAAAATTATAAGACAATGAAGAAAGAAATTGAAGAACATAGAAATAAATAGAAGTACATACTGTGCTCATGGACAGAAAGAATTAACATCATTAAAATGTCCATACTGTAACAGGGTGCAGCCAAGAAGGGGGCCCCAAAAGGGAGTTGGAATGGGGCCCAGAACTCACGGTGTCCAGGAAATATTAGAGGGACATATAAGATGTCCTCACCCCCTCCCCCACAGGTATGAGTTGGGGGAAGGGACAAATGGAGCAGGGCCAATTGAGTTGTTTTGCATAGCAATGGTTTTGCAGATAACCTCCAGAATGGTCATTTAACATATCTATAACCTTTAACTGGTTTCATAGATATGTTAAACAGCTGTGGCCATGCTCTGAGCCAGGGGGGATGGAAAAGACTTCCG